>CM053028.1:81583975-81691452 GCA_028564925.1 Lithobates sylvaticus
AAAGGACCTGGCTTACACCAGGAGGGGGGTGCAAGGTGAGGATAATTTAGTGCCCTTAAGGTTGCATGCTGAAATAATGTACAGTTGGTATTTTTGGGGGGGGGGGGGGGCAAGGCTTATTAGTTACAATAATCTTAACATAACATAATCACACATAGGTTAGACTGGATGGACTTGGGTCTTGCAAATATATAAAACACTATACATCTAGGGATACAAATTAAGTATGGTTTGGCAGAAACAGTACTCACCTACTAATTGACATGTGGGTGAAATTGAAAAATTTCCCTTCATGCCCACGGAGGTGCCCACACAATATCATGAACTGGCCTCTTTCTTCTCGATTTGCAATGATGGGATGAACCCAGTATCTTCGTCTTCTCTGCATCCTTCTGCGATTTTCTGCTTCCAGCAAGATTGCTGCTGTGGCAGCAACAACAGTTGGCATGATCATTGGCAGAGCAGCACACATCTTGCAACGAGACACACACAACACAGGTACAGACTGCTGGACAACCAGAAAGTGGAGACTGAGCTCCCAGGTTTTATAAGCAGCCGCACAATCAGCCAAAAAGCTTGGTCAGCACAAAATTAGCAACTCAAATTAGGCAGGAAGGGTTACTAATGAATTTGCTGCGGCTTCGCACCAAAAACGCGTACAATCCGCAGAACAGCCGGCGTTTCACTGCGCAGTCACGCAGGGCCCTGAAAACGCAACGCACTAGTCTGAACCCAGGCTCAGTGATTAAATCAGACACTTTAAGGAAAAGTCTATACAGGATGGAAAATGCAGTTCCATTTATGCTAGTGGATACCAGTGAAGACCATTGATACTGTATTGGGATGCTGTTACTTAATAAATCAATATCCAAATGAGTACAGCATTATAAAATAATATGTTTTGTAGACTGTATACCTTTCTTCTCTACTCACCTGTAGCATAGCGCCCATTTACTCATCATGCTCAGACCCCTTTATCTCCATTTCCCACAACTTTCCAGGTCACTGGAATAGCCCAGGAAGTATACATAACTCAGCTTCCCTCCCTCAGCAGCTTATAGAGGCAACACTTGAAGAGGCAGCGGTAACTGGGGAAGGGATTTGCAGCCAGGTGAATGGCCCTCCACTGTCAGAACCAGCATGTGGGCCACAGTCAGGAGCCTAATAGCATGCAGCTTCTTTGGAAGACCCAGCTACTTTGGGGAGTATCAATGCCAGAATTTCCAATTTCTACCAGAGCACTGCAGTTCCAATGTTGTGGCCCTATGTCCTTGGGGCCTGGAACCCTCCAGCTGTTCACCTGTGTTACCAGAGCTGCCCTGGACTCTTCATTAAGAGGTGTGCTTTTTATAAAGGTAAGAGCAATTTCTGTTTGTGTTCTAAATTGTTTTACTGAAGTAGTGAGTCTCAAATTGACTCTCTGTTGCTATAGATACCTATAGAGATTATGCTATGCAACTATACGTTACCGAGAAATTGCTGTGGAGAGTTCCTTTTTGTACAGCTTTCATAATATACTTTGTATTATTCTGCATTGTATGTATGCACTTTGCCATTTTAAACTTTCTCGCATGATTGCTTGTAAGTTGCAACTGCACTTGTTTAGTAAACTACTTTCAGTTACTCACAGTCTGATCATTTGAACAATGATCTGTTCTTTTAAACACTTTTTATACATGCCTTCACAAAACTGCCATCATCTATGCAGGCATAATTGAAAATCCAATAAAGTGTGGTTATCCCTTTTCTTAGACCAATTCTTGGTTCAATGGTGAACCTGCTTATTTTGAGAATCTTACCTAATGATATCTAACTCCTCTAGTGTCTCTCCCATGTGAATAAAACCTTAATTTTTATATAATCTTAATTGTTCTTGGTCCCCAGGGAGGGTAATATTTTCTATTCCCAATGTGAAAGCCATAAGATGTAATTAAATCCATTAAGGTTTTTTGGTCTTTGTAGCATCTTCTGTGGTCCTGACTGACTATGCAATCTTAACCTCTGTGCTATAAATGTCATTTCAATTCCCCCCACTGAAGTGCTAACATTATATTCAGGTTTTTACTGGAATGTTACGTCGAAAAAAAAAAATTAACGGCTGTAATTTTTAACTTTACAATTCAGATAACAGTCTCTCTTCATTTTCAGGTTTTTCAGTTGGACAACCTTTTCAGTGGACTGCTTATGCTGCACTGAAAACCAGGGGCTCAACTCCATAGAGAAGGCTCAATTTAGCACCATGGGGTAGCATAGCCAACATTGGGAGAAAGCCTGATCAAAGACTGTTTGGAGATCTGACCTTTACAAACTACTTCATACAATCCAAAGCATGACCAGTTCTCTACTGAATTGTACCACAGAATCTCTATAGAAAGATGGACTTTCCTAAAGATGAGTAAGAACATGCCTTAAGGACGTTCTCACAGTTATGTTAAAACCTATGCAATGCTATTTCATATGGAAATTGCAGGAGGAATTTTCTATAAGGCATTTGTCATATGATATATATATATATATTGCAGTTCTATTGTTATTCATATCATGTTTGTAGCATTAATGGGAGTTTTCATGCGCATGATAACATTGTTTCAAGAACCGTGTTCAGTGCTACACTTACTGAAACTATCTTATTGCATCCTTAGAGATCTGATAAATCCAAAAGGATTTGCAAGCTGGAAGGTGATATGAAATAACCTCTTAGCTATCATAAGCTACGTGTACATCAAAAGGTCAGGATGAGAGGCACTGCTGTGCATGTACTCTGTCCTATCATCCAATGATCTTTTTTCCTACAGTGTAAGATTAATGTTGAATTTGCTTATGTCTTATACTGATATTATTCATAAACATTCTGGTCCTCTGTTAAAAATTATATTAACAGTTGACACCTGAGTTCCATACATATGTATTAGTTTTTTCCCCGTTGTTATGCAATGAGAGTGCATCACATTGTCTTGTAAAGTATTTCAAACATATAAAATGCTTGTCATTTATATCTGTCTTTTGAAAAATTCAGACAACAACTGGCAATGTAATTTACAACAAATACCTTTGTTATTCAGTATCAGGATATAGATAAAAATATCCTTTCTGGGCCATGGTCAATACCACCTAAGGGATCACCCGGTACTTGGATTTCTCCCCCCTTTGTTCTTCCCCTTTCAAAGTGCAGCTGCAATGTCCCTTATTGGCAACAAAAATTTGTATATCATACAACATTGTATATAACATATTGCGGTCTCACAAACATGATGAGTTACATGAAATTCAAAGCATATACCTTAGATGACACTTTCTTATGGCAAAGAACACAAACACCTTCCCATAACTTCATAACAAATAATGTCATCCATATATGCAGTAGACCTCATAAAAGGTTATTTCAACTAAGGCAGGCACAAATCTAACCTCAGTAGGGCGACTTTGTCACATTGTCCCCAGCATGTAAATATAATATGTTTTTTTTTTTTTTTTTGCTGCAAGGGTCGTCTCCATTCACTGATCAAGAGTCATTATTTTCAGCTCCTTTTCTAGACTTTTAAATTTCTTCCAGCAAAAGCTACTGAATTCTTCACCCTTTGTTTTTCTATCAAACCTATGTTTTCTATGGGGGTCCCCTAAAAGTGGATGTGTGTTTTATCTATGCACTTACCAGTCATTATCGTACAGTACATATTCACCTACTTTTTGTGTTTAGATTATTTTTATTCATTTAACAGACGATTACCAAACACAGTACTTCACCATAAAATACATTGTAAATTACAAAAGACGTTAAATCTCAGACACAACATAACATAAATGCAATAACCTACATATATAAAAGGTGTATCTCCTAGAACCTTATCATAGTTACCAAATATATCGAAATTCCCAGTTTCTTCCCCCTGAGAGGAGGCAAGAGGTGGCATGAAAGGTGGAGACACCTCACTTTTAAATGCAAAACAACTGGCAGATCTTCCCCCCAGAAAAATAATAGGGGGGTTACCAGGCTTATCTACCTAGTTTTAAACTCCCCATACTCCCCCTTTTATTACCCCCCCCCCCAATTACTTCCTGTGATGTGGCAAAATCAAGTAAAAAAAAAAAATTCTGCCTGAAAACAAAAAAATGAGAAAAACACAGTTGTGATCATTTAGGGGGCAAGATCTAGGTTGAGTTACATCTACCCAGTCCTACCCTTACCTTCCCTCACTATATTCTCCATTCACTGATCAAGAGTCATTATTTTCAGCTCCTTTTCTAGACTTTTAAATTTCTTCCAGCAAAAGCTACTGAATTCTTCACCCTTTGTTTTTCTATCAAACCTATGTTTTCTATGGGGGTCCCCTAAAAGTGGATGTGTGTTTTATCTATGCACTTACCAGTCATTATCGTACAGTACATATTCACCGACTTTTGGTGTTTAAATTATTTTTATTCATTTAACAGACGATTACCAAACACAGTACTTCACCATAAAATACATTGTAAATTACAAAAGACGTTAAATCTCAGACACAACATAACATAAATACAATAACCTACATATATAAAAGGTGTATCTCCTAGAACCTTATCATAGTTACCAAATATATCGAAATTCCCAGTTTCTTCCCCCCGAGAGGAGGCAAGAGGTGGCATGAAAGGTGGAGACACCTCACTTTTAAATGCAAAAACTCTGGCAGATCTTCCCCCCAGAAAAGAAAATAGGGGCTTACCAGGCTTATCTACCTAGTTTTAAACTCCCATACCCCCCCTTTGATTACCCCCCCCCCCCGCCCATTACTTCCTGTGATGTGGCAAAACCAAGTAAAAAAATTAATTCTGCCTGATAAGAAAAACACAGTTGTGATAATTTAGGGGGCAAGATCTAGGTTGAGTTACATCTCCCCAGTTCTACCCTTACCTTCCCTCACTATATTCTCCATTCACTATTCAAGAGTCATTCTTTTCAGCTCCTTTTCTAGACTTTTAAACTTCTTCCAGCAAAAGTTACTGAATTTTTTACCCTCTGTTTTTCTGTCAAACCTATGTTTTCCATGGGGGTTCCTAAAAGTGGATGTGTGTTTTATCTATGCACCTAACATATCATTATTGTACAACATATATTCACCTACTGTTGAACTACATGCTGCTTTGCTCAGACATCATCAGAAAAAAGAAAAGCTCTGTACTTTTGAACATAGTGGGGCATGAATCTCACTCCCCTTCAACCATGTGATACTGGTGCCTGATTATCAGACTCCCAGTGTTGTCAAATGGGGGAAAAGGAAAGAGCCCTAACAGCATTGAGCTTATACAGACAAGTTATGGTTAGGGGGAATAACTATACTTTCTTTATGTATACCAAAGCCCTTCTCCATAAACGCCTTTCCAAAGATTGCACTGTTGATGGCCAACAAACCTAAAAACACCCCTATGCAGATTGAAATAAATAGTTGTATACTTTTAGGTTGTGTCTATACTATAAACCTGTGATTCTGGATGTACACTTAGCCAAGAGACCTAAAGCCAAGCTGTGCCCACTATGCCAAATTGAGGAATAAACTCCTTTCATTTTTTTTATAGTTGTGATAGAAGCGAGATATGTAGATACCTTCTATTATTATAAGGCTCTGCTGTGCTTTAGTGGAGGCATTTTGGTTCCTTTTGGCTAACCTCACCATAATCTGATTATACTTTCTCTTAATAATTAAATCTATTTAAATAAGGACAGAAATGTAAAGGCTGTAAAGAGATGCATCACACTTGCTTCACATCAAGCCATCCCAGAATAAGAGCAATGATTGTGAGACACATGTAACATGAGATTGCAGTTGGGTTCATAAATTCTGCCTCCTGTGGCACAGTGTTAATAAAACAGTACTCTGACTATTCATAATTGTGCCTACATACTTGATTTTTAAAAATAACGATAATGTGCTATTTACCTGTACTAGTAAACAGTTGGCGATAGACTCCCTTTAATTAAAAACATTTTTAACAAATTCCTTTATGAAAAACAAAGTTTATTATTTCACATGTGTGCTTGGGAGCCCAACTTCAGTATATTAGCAAGATCTGCCTCTTCCATTCATAGAGCATGTTAAGATAAGGCTCCCCCAAAGCTCTGTCCTCTGACCTCTTCTATTCTCTTTCTTCACCTCCTCCCTTTTCAGTTTAAAACCTCACATGACTTTAAATACCATCTATTTGCTGATGACACCCAAATCTATCTCTAATCTTTACTCTTCACCTCACCCCTTCAATCTCCTTGTGCATTACTAATTTGGTATAGATGTCACACCACTTCCTAAAAGAATATATTCTCAAAACTGAGCTCATAACATATTCCCCCTTATCCCCACCCTGTGCCTGTCCTCCCTGATACTCCGACCTGCCCTTTCAGCCCCAGATCCAATCACTGTTCAAATCTTGGGGCCTACACTGTAACATTTACAAAATATGCCCCTTAACTAATGATGCCACAAAACTACTAACTCACTTTCTTGTTATCTTTTGCCTCGGCTATTGCAACTGCTTCCTCCTTGGCCTGTCTTCGCACAGGCTAGCCCCTCTTTAGTCTGTCACGAATGCTGCTACAAGACTTGTCTACTTTACCAACCGCTCGGTGACGGCCACTCCTCCTTGCCAATTTCTGCACTCCACTCGCCTAAAAAAATAACATTGAAAATACTAACAACAATTTACAAATCCATCCACCCCTCGGCCCCAAGCTACATCATCAAGCTTATTTCAAACTATCACCCAAACCATTCTATTTGCTCCTCCTAAGACATACTGCGCTATGGCTCCCTCACTGCCTCCTACATTGCACATCTTCAGGACTTCTCCAGTCTTTCCCATCCTCCAGAACTCCCTACTCCCTAATTTTCTACTCTTTAGGAAGTCTGTCCCACCTCTACCAAACAACTGAACTTTCTATATCGACTCAACCCCACACAGTTATTAGTTATTAGACATATGCACACTGAAATATTTTGTTTTGGAATTTTGGTTTCGTCTGAAAAATAAATTTATTTAGTTACTCCTGAAATTCGTTTTTATTTATTTTGTTTCGTTAAAAAATGCATTTGTACAAAAATCTGAATTAATTAAGGTTGAATCTGTCAATTGAATGCTTATGGTGTCTGACAGATGTTCTAAGAAGATTTGACGAAGCAGCTAAACTGTACGATGCCGCAATCGTAAATTTGCTGTCGAGTGCTCCGCCCACAGTTTATAGTAGAATTCTAATGTTGTTTGACTAGTAATAATTATTAATTATTATTACTAGTCAAACAACATTAGAATTCTTCTATAGCCTATGGGCAGAGCATTTGACCGTAAATGACCGCGTGTGGCGATCGTATGTTTTTAGCTGCTTCATCGAAACTTCATATCAAACGGTATTATACATATTTTTGATCATATCAAATGATACGATACTTGTTTGTTTCTGTTCATGTCGAATGGTCTACCCCAATAGAAAAAGGAATTGCGTTGTATAGAAATTCAAGCATATTATATTCCCGTTCACTCAGCGCTCCTAAGGGTTCTGGTTCACACTGGTGATGGCAACATCCGACGGTGGCTCAAGGCAGTTCAACCCCATGGAGGTTCCTGGCCCTTCTATAGAGGCAGCATCAGCACCATCAATCAGCCAATTACACTCATCATCATTTTATTTCCCCCACCCATTCTAGCAGCAAACACTAACAGCTCTTTTACTATTGTCTCTATAATGTCAAATATTTTCTCTCTATGTCGAATAATCTTGGACTAATAAAGTTAGGTTAGGCACATTCTACCGCAGGTACAATAGACACAGATCGCTATTGTCACCATCATGTCAAATCTTCTATCCATCTATTTTTGGGATATTTTTTTATAACCTAACCCTGCTTTAAACTTCTCCACAACTTTATCCCTGACCTGTCTGCTATGTTCATTGGCCTTCATGATGCTGTTTGTTCACTAAGGTTCTCTAACAAACCTCTGACAGAAAAGCTATTTATACTGAGATTAAATTACACACAGGTGGGCTCTATTTACTAATTAGGTGACTTCTAAAGGCAATTGGTTCCATTTTAGGTAGGGGTTTCAGAGTAAAGGGGGCTGAATACAAATGTGCACCACACTTTTCAGAAATGTATTTGTAAAACATTGTGAAAACCATTTATAATTTTCCTTCAACTCACAACTATGTGCCACTTTGTGTTGGTCTATCACATACAATCCCAATAAAACACATTTACGTTTTTTGGTTGTAACATCACAAAATGTGGATAATTTCAAGGGGTGGGAATACTTTTTCAAGGCACTGTATACACTCACCGGCCTCTTTATTAGGTACACCTGTTCAATTGCTTGGTAACACAAGTT
Organism: Lithobates sylvaticus; assembly: GCA_028564925.1. NCBI lineage: Eukaryota > Metazoa > Chordata > Amphibia > Anura > Ranidae > Lithobates > Lithobates sylvaticus. Next base: position 81,592,322 of record CM053028.1, read on the forward strand.
TCTAATCAGCTAATCACATGACAGCAACTCAATGCATTTAGGCATCTAGACGTGGTGAAGATGATTTGCTGAAGTTCAAACCAACATCAGAATGGGGAAGAAAGGCTATTTGAGTGACTTTGAATGTGGCATTGTTGTTGGTGCCAGGAGGGCTTGTCTGAGTATTTCAAAAACTGCTGACCTACTGGGATTTTCATGCACAACCATCTCTAGGGTTTACAAAGACTGATCCGAGAAAGAGAAAATATTCAGTGAGTGGCAGATGATAGAAAGGCAACAGTAACTCAGATAACCACTCAGAACAACCAAGGTATGCAGAATACCATCTACGAATACACAACACATCAAACCTTGAATCAGATGGGCTATAGCAGCAGAAGCCCACACCGGGTGCCACTCCTGTCAGCTAAGAACAGGAAACTGAGGCTACAATTCCCATGAGTTCACCAAAATTGGACAATAGAAGTTTGGAAAAAACGTTGCCTGGTCTGATGAGTCTCAACTTCAGCTGCAACATTCAGATGGTAGCGTCAGAATTTGGCATAAACAACATGAAAGCATGGATCCATCCTGCCTTGTATCAACGGTTCAGGCTGCTGGTGGTGTAATGGTGTGGGGGATATTTTCTTGGCACACTTTGGGCCCCTTAGTGCCAATTGAGCATCGTTTAAACAACACAGCCTACCTGAGTATTGTTGCTGACCATGTCCATCCCTTTATGACTACAATGTACCCATCTTCTGATAGCTATTTCCAGCAGGATAAAGCACCATGTCACAAAGCTCAAATCAAATCAAACTGGTTTCTTGAAAATGACAATGAGGTCACTGTACTCCAATGGCCTCCACAGTCACCAGATCTCAATCCAATAGAGCACCTTTGGGATGTAGTGGAATGAAAGATTTGCTCTATGGATGTGCAGCTGACAATTCTGCAGCAACTGTGTGATGCTATCATGTCACTATGGATCAAAATCTCTGAGGAAAGTTTTCAACGCCTTGTTGAATCTATGCCACGAAGAATTAAGGCAGTTCTGAAGGCAAAAGCGGGTCCAATCCGGTAATGGCAAGGCGTACCTAATAAAGTGGCTGGTGAGTGTATATACTGTACGTGTATATATATATATATATATATATATATATATATATATATATATATATACACACACACACACGCCTCTTTTTCAAGTGCTGGTCTGATTTTGTAATGTTTCTGCAGCCAAAACTCTACACCAAAAACTAGCAGGACTGGACTTCCAGACGTAAAATATAAAGAACCATAAGAATATTTGTATTATTGCCTAATATTTCTTCTGAGTTCATAGGGCCTATTTATTTTTACATACAAATCAGATAAATGTTAGTATCATATGCATAGCTCTGCAATGGATATAAATAACAGCAAACCATCCAAAAATCCAATAACACACTTCAGATCTAATCGGCATTTTGTTGTTAAGGTCTAATCTGCTTTTTAAAAGGAAGGCAATGTCTTCTGATAATAAAAAATGATTACATTTTATTTATTTTTTTGCTGTTACTTTGTTTCTTTTATTCTGTGACTTTGCTTTTCTTCTACATTGTTCTGCATATTCCAGCAAAGACTATCTTTTGTTGCACTTTTTAATTCTCCAAGCTGATACAATCTTAAAAAGAGCCGTCAAAATGTATTCAAAGGGTCCATGAAATTCCGCCTGAAAGATAAGCTGAAATAAAAAGAAAATTTGGTACACATCACAATTATGCACGTTGGCTTGGTGCAGCATATAATGAAGATATCTGTATTCAAACCAGAGTACTTGTTCCATTTCCATAAAATAATTCAATCTAACATTATAAAGACACAGTTTGAATTCTGCGTGACAGATTTTCTGAGGCTGACCAAATTCCTAAGTGCCTAAAATAGCAGTTTACAGAGTAAGCTGCAAATGCTTAAGGAAATATATGGCATTTTGCTTGTCTTTATTCTGTACTGGAATTACAGTTCAGGGAGAAGATATGAATTTTTCAAGACAAAATAAAACAGTTACTGCGAAAAGTGTCTGGAATGATGGGGTTTAATTGGCTGTCATAATTCCATACCTTTCTTTAGATGAGTGAAACGTAATATGTATTGTCAAACATTTTTTTTAACAAATCTTATAAGCCACAGATAAATGAGAGTTCATATCAGGCTAAGGTGTAGCAAGACGACAATGTGTAATGTACGTATTCTGAGAGCTGGATGCTTAAAGCCCAAATTAACTTTCAGAATAAATCAACTGAATAACATTGTAGGTATATACAAACAAAGGCTGTACTAATCCTAATGCCACGTACACACGGTCGGACTTTCCGGCAGAAAAAGTCAGACTGAATCTTTTCATTGGCTATTCCGATCGTGTGTGTGCCTCATCAGATTTTTTTTTCAAAAATTCTGACGGACCTAGAAATAGAACATGTTTTAAATCTTTCTGACGGAATCAGTTCCTATCGGGAAAACCGCTCATCTGTATGCTGTTCCGACGGACCAAAAACGACGCATGCTCTGAAGCAAGTACGAGACGGCGCTATTGGCTACTGGCTATTGAACTTCCTTTTTCTAGTCCCATCATACGTGTTGTACGTCACGGCGTTATAGATCGTCGGACTTTGGTGTGATCGTGTGTGGGCAAGACAGTTTCAGTGGAACTCTGTAGGAAAAACCTTCAGAGTTTGTACGTGGCATTACAGTTCATTTTCTTTAAAAAGGAGATACAGCGCAAGTAGAAAAGCCTTTACCCTGCCAGCATGCTATAGAGAAAGATTATTGCTATCCATGTGGAGTCCCCCGCCAGGGCCCCTGCTGAGTCAGAGCTAAAGCTATTCAATCAGACAGGAGCATGAATTTTTCTGATTGCAGAGCTATTGGCCTTACAGAGCAGGGGTGTGCCAACCCTACTTAGATATGGGGGAGTGAGGGACTTCATCACATTTGGTGTGAACTCTGTAAAACCAGAATTCAGCTGTAAACCCCATTGAAGTCAATGGAAGGCTCTGGAACAGAATATATGGGGCGTTTTCGGCACATTCGAGCGCGCTGAGCGCCCCATGATGCATTGCGAGATGGCAGTGCATTGACGGCTGCTGATTGGCCAAAGCATGCACCTGACCTGCATGCTTTGGCCAATCACAGCACCATCTGCTGTAAGAGTCATGATTGACTGGTTTAAGGTGTAACTTCCATCTGGCATTCGGAATTCTGGTCCAAGGTTCAGTTCTAAGTGCTGATTTCATCCGTTCATCCGGTAAGGAGCCTACTTACTGGTGGTGGCACTCCGTTAGATGTGGAGCATAGTATATTATTCTTATACTACATTGTGTGTTTATTCCACTATTCTGCAGCCGGTCTAGGTTTAGGTTATTTAATTTAGTTGCTTTCACTCTGTTATGACTGTGTGTGTGTATGTTGGGGTTAGCGCGTTTTTTTGCCCCCACATGTGCACAAATGTCTCAGAAAAAATGTATTAATGTATTTATAATTGCTCAAACAAATATATCATGAAAAATTCAAAACAGCTCCAAAATTCTTTCTAAATGATTCCACTCCAACACTATGTGAGAAATAAATTCCGTGTTCCAAATAATATTCGTGACGTTTCACCTAAAGTGACAACAAATTGCGCTCACCAGATGGCCTTGGCCAGCAAGTGACCATAAAACATGAAGTACCTCCTCAAATCCTGGAAACCATTCAACGATCTTTTTCCAATCAATCGTTCACCTGTATGGTGAACTTGGTCGAATAAGCCCGGGAACAGCCAGATCAAATCTTTGTTATCTATCCTCCGCTCCAATCTCCCACATCTGAAAATCAAGCTCCGCCAAAAAGAGCCATGGAAGGCAGATATGGTGTACTATTGTTTGTTTATTATTAAAAAATGTCACTTATAATATTTCCAGCAGGGGAGTGCATCAGTATATCGAGAAACACCTAGTGCCGTTGAAGTCCATTCAGACAGCGCTATCTGACCAGCGGTGTATGGCTACCCCCCAATGAAAGTGACATGGAGTGCGTGTCATCCCCTTCTAATGTCATGTTACGTCAGAGGGGGGCGAGGTCATCGGGTTACGTCAGCGGGTGGCCCCGCCCTTGCCTATATAACAGCTGTCAAATCGAAAAGATAGCAGTCGCCAGGAGGCCTCCCATGGAGGAGGAGTTTTTTTTCTTTTTTTCAGGTCCATCGTGATTGACGATGGACGTACATCGCGGGACACTTTTTTTTTTCTTTTTTAATAAACGAATTGTCAAAAACTGTCTATTGTGGTTTTTACTTTTTGACACTTTTTTGGTGAATGGGTAAGGGTACAATGTACCCGATACCAATTCACATAGGGGGGCCGGGATCTGGGGGCCCTCTTTTAAAGGGGGCTTCCAGATTTTGATAAGCCCCCCACCCGCAGACACCGACTGCCAATGGCCAGGGTTGTCAGTAAGAGGCTCTTGTCCCCATCAACATGGGGCTTTGGGGTGGGGGGCGCAGAGCCCCCCTGCCCCAAATCACCCTCCCCATGTTGAGGGAATGTGGTCTGGTATGGTTCAGGAAGGGGGGCGGATGGATATGGATTTTGAGAACAAACCCACAGCACTTTTTAAAAAAAATGGCATGGAGTTCCCCTTTAAAATCCATACCAGACCCAAAGGGCCTGGTATGGACTGGGGAGGGACCCACGCTGATTTTTTTCCTTGATTTTTCATCTATATTGAAGGGAGTCGGCAGTACATTACAGCCGCGAGCAAGTTTAAATTACATTTTTGACTTTAGAAATGTCATTTTGCTGCAACACTGTTCTACACATTGCACAGATGCACCACTTTACAGGTAAACTAAAAGGGACCCCCCAGGCACGATATTTAAAGGAATATTTCATTTTTATTGTTTCACTTTAAAGCCCCATACACACGGTCGGACTTTTTCATGGATTCTGTCCGATCGGACAATGTTGTTGAAAAATCAGACCGTGTGTATGCACCATCGGACAGTGTACGTCGGATTGTCCGACGGACAAAGTCTTATCTCCTGCTGGAAAAATTTGCCGACAACACGGTCCGATCACACCAAATCCGATCGTGTGTACGGTTGTCCGACCGGACAAAGTGCTACGCATGCTCAGATCACATTACAAGACCAAAGCTATTGGCTACTAGCCTCTACGTAGTCCCGTCGTAGCCAACAAACGTCACCACGTTCAGAATGATCGGATTTTCCGACAACTTTGTCCGACCGTGTGTACGCAAAACCAACATCAGACAAAGTATGACGGACAGGATCCGACCGACCTGGTCCGCGGATTGTCCGACCGTGTGTATGGGGCTTTAGCATTATTAAAATCACTGCTCCTGAAAAAACAGTTGTTTTAAAAACTTTTTTTGCATTGATACATGCTCCCTAGGGCAGTATCCGTGTCCCCATACACTTTTTTATGGTAAACTTGCATATAAGCCTTTAAAAGGAACACTTTTGATTTTTCATGTTCATGTCCCATAGACTTTAAGACATAGACATGTTCTGGTGCGAACCGAACTGAGGGGTGTTCGGATCATCCTTACTTATAGGCAGCTATTTTTAAAAAAAGGTATGAGTTGGACACCGCCATGGAGGACATTTAAAAAAAAGCTGATCTTCCAGTGGTCCTGCATCTACAGCTATTCACTCAGGTGTTAAAAAAAAATTGGAAAAACAAACAAACCTGTGAACATGGAATTGCACAGAGCAGCTGTGAACCTACTACCGCAAAGCTACTTCCCATGGAGGCACTTGTGTGTGCTCGCTCCAGAGCCCCACTGCTGCATCCATTGTCACAGACAGCAGGACTCGGCTACGCCCCCTGTTCCCTCATCACTGGCTTTGATTAACAGCAGTAGAAGCCAGTGGCTCCTGGTGCCCCAGCCAAGCCAGTGAGACCTGGAAGTAAGGGGAAGAGGAGCTGCAGATGAGGGCTCAAATAAGTAAAATGGGGGTTGAGGAGGGATGCTGATACCGAAACATTGTTTACCTTAGTGCAAGAAAAATGTTTAGGCTTTAGAACCACTTTATGATCAGATATTCTTCATACCACTTGCCTATGGAACACGTCCAGGGGACCCTCCAGCTGGCCACCTGCACTATTACAACAGGTTACCTCCTTGTGAGAGAGGTGTCGCCCCAAGGGAAAGTAGTTGTTTGTACTTCAATATTCTTATAGAGTTTCTCTGTGTGTCTCATAGACTGTACTGTGCTGCAACTTAGTGCCTTTATTGGGAAGCTGCTCCTGGGCATCTGCTGTTAAAGCAGAGCTCTAGGCTCCTTCAGAAAAAAATAAAAATCAGCAGCTACAATTACTGTAGCTGCTAACTTTTAATATTAGGGCACTTACCTGTCCACGAATACAGCGGTGTCTTCACCTGAGCCACTTTTTTTAATCGGCTCTCAGGTGCTGCCCCTCCTATCCCAGCTATGGGAAACTGGCAGTGAAACCTTGCGGCTTCATAGCCGGTTCCCTGCTGCGTGGGGGAAGGAGGAGGGGGCCGAAGTGGGAGAGGCTACCTGCCCCCCCGAAAGGTGCCAAATGTGGCAGCGGAGGGGGAGAGGAGGCAAACAGGCGGAGCTTGCCCTTTTGGGTGGAGCTCCATTTTAATATAATAGTTGCATTGCCTATATTATTTGTTTTGCGCTTATTGCATACCCCTATTACTATCTTGTTTGCATTGTCAATTTATCCTGCATTCATGCAACAAATCTAAAGTTGCACATTGCTTTTGTTTTCTAAAAATTTGGCCTTTACATTCGAGAGCTACATTTTAATAGAAATCCTCCTCCCATACCCACATGGCCAATCATTACAAAAATTAAACAAGGCAGGTTTGACCCTGCATCAAAAATTTGAGTATATTATATTATGTGAGAGACAATGCCCACAAATATTGTACAGTGGCTGGACAGTATGTAAGCAACTTGGTAAGGCTCCAATGAGAGAGATAAAGCAGACTTGATTGTAAAATAAAAAATGCATACTATCTTAGAGACTATAGCCACCCATATTTAATGCATAGTAAACGTATGTTCAGTGGACAACCAAGTGACTTGGTTAGGCCGCAATGTAAAAAAGGAAAAACAAGACATGTTTTATTTTGAATTATAAATTAGATTGTATTATTTAGGCGACAATAGTCACACATTTTTATAGTGGCTGGATAGGATGTAAGCTGCTTGGTTAGGCTGCAATATAAGAGTGCAAGACAAAGCAGGTTTTAGCTTGTAATAAACATAATTTGAGACATTAAGGGTTCTTTCAGTGATAGATCCGTTTTTTAAGGATTGTAAGGTTTTGTAGAGTTGGGTTAAGTTTGCTGTGAATGTTGATCAGATAGCACATAAGAAAAGTTATAGGTGTGCTGGAATAATAAAGTTGCTTTTAATCCCACAGAAGTGATGTGCAGCTCTGGACAAGCTCGTTGCAGAAACATTGTGTGAATAAGCCTTAAATATGAATATTTTGTCATTAAAAAGGATCCTATACTAATTATGATCTGAGAGCTGGGACTGCTATGTATTTTAGCTTACAATAAATAGCGGTCTCTTACTGTGCATGGTTCATTTAATAAGCTTATCATAAAGATAGATTCACATTTATGAACGTGGTTTCCTAAAATATGCCTCTTGCATGCCCCCAAGGCTTCTAATGGTGCCAGTTCTTGCACAACAATTTTCAATAGTTTTTTTGTATTGACAGCTTCATTTTATTATATGGGAAATAATTTATTTTCTATTGTTCTGTCATACATCATATTACAAGTCGAAAAAAAAAAAAAAAAATGCCCTAAATGAAAGCTATTGCATTCCTAATAAAAACGAAAGTGTTTTTACCCATACTCCTAAATATATTCATAGTTTGTATTTGCTTTTTATCATTCTAGATAATATCACACTAGCCTCATATTATTAAATGCCTGAACTACTGTGAACCACTTAAATCTGCTTTCGTCTGAATTTCTGAATACCAAATCAATACTTTAATGGTATGTGGGGAAAACAGCGTCTAGACAGGAGTGAGCATATGCTAGAGAATCACATGAAGGGTCAGTACTTGCATAGTGCTGTAACATTATTCCTTGCGGCACCTGCAATCCCATTCTATATCACACAAGATGATAATCAGTATTCATTTATTTCTAAAGTTTGAGGCCTTATAAATGGGAAAAACAATCAGAGAATGTTGTTTGTTATCAGCTATTCCTAAATTGTATTTTTAAAGAAAGATAAAGGGAAATAGACATGTTGTGAAGAAACTAGTGTGAATTCAGGTTCATGCATTTCTTGCTGCTGAGTGAGTTTAAGGCCAATTCCAGCCACAAACTAGCTTTCCTGTTGTAGGTGCTTGTTGGCAGTTTGAATCAAATGCTGTTTTTTTTTTATATCTCAGAGAATCTCACAGAACAACTGTACAGGATTCCCAGTTATTGCAGGTCAGATGATGGTGCCCCTCCCATTGTCTGTATACTCCATAATGAAGAATAAACAGATTGGGCAATCCAGCTATAAGAGAGTAGGGCTGGCCATACATGAAGAAAATTTATTCGCTTAATTCCCCCACCAAAACAGACAGTGTTGATGCAGCAATTTCTCCTGCCAAGACAATGATTATTGCTAGTGGCTATAGCGGCTGATTGTGATAAACACAAGCAAATCCGGCAGGCTGGTTGTACACAAGTTGATATATCGATCAACTCCGTACATTCAGCCTGCCCATTAATGGTTCGAAGACATGTGCAATTTGTTTCGTTTTTTTTCGTTTTTCGTTTTTTTTCGTTATTTTCGTTCGTTCGTTTTCGTACGAATGAACGAATCGTACGAATCCGAATAACGAATCGTAACGAATCGTTCGAATCCGATTAACGAATCATTCGAATCGAACGAATCCGAAAAACAACGAAAATCCGTGTACAAAAAAATTCGTACATTCGTAACTTTTTTTTCGATTCGTAACTTTTTTTTTTTCGATTCGTAACTTTTTTTTTCGAATCGTAACTTTTTTTTTTTTTTCGATTTGTAATTTCCGTATCTCTATTGAACAAAAAAATTCGTACATTCGGAACTTTTTTTTTCGATTCGTAACTTTTTTTTCGATTCGTAACTTTTTTTTTCGATTCGTAACTTTTTTTTTTTTCGATTCGTAATTTTTTTTTTTTCCGACTTGCAATTTCCGTATCTCTATTGAACAAAAAAATTTGTACATTCGTAACTTTTTTTTCGATTCGTAACTTTTTTTTTCGATTCGTAACTTTTTTTTTAGATTCGTAACTTTTTTTTTTTCGATTCGTAATTTTTTTTTTTCGACTTGCAATTTCCGTATCTCTATTGAACAAAAAAATTTGTACATTCGTAACTTTTTTTTCGATTCGTAACTTTTTTTTTCGATTCGTAACTTTTTTTTTAGATTCGTAACTTTTTTTTTTCGATTCGTAATTTTTTTTTTTCCGATTTGCAATTTCCGTATCTCTATTGAACAAAAAAATTCGTACATTCGTAACTTTTTTTTCGATTCGTAACTTTTTTTTCGATTCGTAGCTTTTTTTTTTCGATTCGTAACTTTTTTTTTTCGATTCGTAATTTTCTTATTTTTTTTCGATTTGCAATTTCCGTATCTCCTTTGAACAAAAAAATTGTACATTCGTAACTTTTTTTCCATTCGTAACTTTTTTTTTAGATTCGTAAATTATTAAAATGTAATGCATACACATTACATAAAATTATGAATTATGCTCCGATTACGAATCTACGAATGTTACGAATGTACGAATAAATACGAATGCGTCCGAAAATTAAACGAAAAAAAAACGAATCAACGAAAAAATAACTCTTACGAATGTACGAATCGTTACGAATACGAACACCGACGACTTACGAATGTACGAATCGTTACGAATACGAACACCGACGACTTACGAATGTACGGATCGTTACGAATCAATGGAAACGAAAAAAACGAAACGAAAAAAAACGATTTTTTTTCGGAAACGAAAAAAACGAAACGAAAATAAACAAATTTTTTTGTTTTCTGACGGATGTTGGCTAAAACTTGTCTTGCATACACACGGTCACACAAAGTTGGTCAGAAATTCCGAACGTCAAGAACGCGGTGACGTACAACGCGTACGACGAGCCGAGAAAAATTAAGTTAGCCAGTGCTGCTCTTCTGCTTGATTCCGAGCATGCGTGGCGCTTTGTGCGGCGGAATTGTGTACACACAATCAGAATTTCCGACAATGGATTTTGTTGCCGGAAAATTTGAGAACCAGATCTCAGTTGTTGTGTGTTGGAAATTCCTATGGAAAATGTGTGATGGAGCCAACACACGGTCGGAATTTCAGATAACAAGGTCCTTTTACACATTTTCCATAGGAAAATCCTATCGTGTGTACAGGGAATTAGTTCTCAAATATCTACACTTACCCCCTGGATTATCAATCACACTTGATATAAAACCACTGATTTTTCCTTCCAGATTAATCCTCTTCTCTTTGCATGCACTATTAAGACCTATGTACAGTACAGCTTTTAAACGTGAGTTTAGGAGCTTTTGGCGTTGTTTTGCCAAAGCTCCTAAGCTCAACTCCATGAAAGCCTATGTGTCCATGCGCACATAGGCTTTTACAAGAGTTTAGAAGCTGCTGAAGTTCGGGGAGGTTCAACCTCCTTCAACCTCCCTCTCCTGAACGTAAAAAGAATCACGTTCAGGATAAGAACATTTTGACCGCTGGCCTCAAAACACACAGATTGCAACAAAATTTTGCTGTTATTTTGCTGCTACTTGCATTTTCCCGCAACCAGGGATCAACATAGTCTGTGTGTACCTGAGCCTTTAGAAGATCCAAGAACAAATTACCAAAATATAGTGTAGTACATTTTAAAATAGGTAGCCATTAGGGTATATAAATGTGCTCCCATTTCCTTTATGTGCTTAGAGCCTTACTAAACCAGTGACATGCATTCCCAAATAAATGTACGTAATGCAACTATTGAATTCCTTCAGTATCGATCCTTACTCTTGAAATTAGTAATCATGCGTTGTATACTCTCCTCACACTTCCTTGCAAACAACTCTAGTTGCGGTGTCCAATGGTACCAAAAAGACAAAAATACTAAGATAGTGTAAGACCATGCCAGTGCACATACACAACTACTATTTATTTTTCTCCCCACATTTGTCACTTTTTGCACTTTTGTTTGTGTTTTATTTCACTGGATGGAGGGTGTCTACGGGAAGGGTGTGTGGCCATTAGAATCCTTCCTCCCCTGAACCGGGGGTCTTTATTTGGGAGAGCCCCTCATCCAGTTCAGCTGACCATGAGGAGAGGGGTCCACCAGGCCTTTTTGGTCAGATGGACCATGTTTGAACTGTGTCCCTGTCAGGAGCCTAGTGCCCCGTGGATTTGGGGTAAGGTCCTACTTCTTCGGGGGGGGGGGGGATGGCAAGGTGGCAAGAGACAAACCCTTAAGTGCACTCACTTTTGCTGTGTGTACACATACAGGTTTTTAGTTTTTGTGCACCACCACGGATTCAAAAAAGGAAAAATTATCAAAAAGTGATAAACCAATCACATTTTTACATGCAATTAAAGTGCAAACTATGTCCCCACAGTGATCCTTCCACCTTGTGTCAGTCCATAACTTATTCACTCAATATACCTTACCAAACTCTAGAATCCATGTGCTTATAACACAATCCTCGCTCTGCTCCTTTAATAATATCACTTCTCATCCACAACAATGTTAATCAAGATGTCCATGCAAGAGATTAATAAATGGCCATAAATCCCAAAAAATTTGTTTCCTCTAGTTGGGACTTTGGAAGGGACGCTGCTTCAGTAAAGTCAGGTAATATTATAATCAAAAAGTCCTTTTTTATTATTAGAAATAAAAGATATCACCATTGTGCAAGACAGGATGCAGAAGGGCAAGGTACAAGATACAGAGGTAAGAATTACAATGCATTTAACCAACACTCAATTGAAAACAATTGTAAAAAGAGAGATAACCCACGCGTTTCAAATCTATTGTAATAGTTCTCTTCTTCAGGGATAAAATGTTGCATTAAGACGATAATACGTCTATAATTGAAAAAATACAAGTGTAAAAATACATAATCATAACATTGAAATGATAACAACAATGACTGAATAATTCGCTAGTGCAACGTATACATTTTAAACAAAACAGTAACCCTGCATAGGGATTCGCCACAAATTATTGCATCCAGATTAAAAACAAATTTAGAGATACTGCGGCCACGAGAGCGACCATTGGAGCTCAGAAAATATAGACTATAAATGGCTATAGTGCAGTATGTGCAGTATGTTCAAATGAAAAGGACATTTATTTTTGTGTTGGATGTTCACTGGCCCCTATATCTCCACTGTGTCCTGTGATAACAAAGGGGCCCAGAAGGTGCAACCACAACACACGGCTGAACACCAGACATCTTACTTTTCAATCAGTTTTTATTGAATTTCATAACATACAGTAAAGATGCAAATTACACATTGTATGCCGTTAAAATAAATTAACTCAGAATAGCACTTATATAATGTCAACTCAATTATCAATGAAGTGTTACAGAACAAGAATTACTGTTATTAAAATGCTACAAAACGCAATACATTCAATATAGAAATATAAGATCAATATAGTAACATAAGATCAAATAGAAGTATATGTCCTCTAGACACCCCCATGGGGACTACACTGTGTCTAAGAGGAGAACGTTGCCACAATAATAGAACTTATCCAGGAACCTGTGTCCATACTCTAGAACCCAGAGTCAAAAGTGTATATCAATCTGTTAGATATGAGTGTTACAAAAAGTTAGTAATAGTCGACCATTGTTCCCATGATGCCCACTTGGTTTTTTCCTTGGGTAATTTACCCTCACTGGATGCCATCATTAATTCATAACTATAATGTAGGTTTACGGTATCTAAGAGGTGAGTGATAGAGGGAGTTGTATCTGACTTCCATAATCTGGTTATAGTTAACCTAGCTGCCAATAGGATATGTGTCGTCACATGACGAAATGAAAAGGGTATGTCTTCAATGGATAAATTCAGGATAGCTAGACCCGGAGACATTGGTATATCTATCTGGGATATATCTTTTAAGAGAAGAAAAAACGGTTTTCCAGTATTCCTGTATGAGGGTACATTCCCAAAATATGTGGAATATGCTTCCTATGTTGGAATTACATCTCCAGCACTTATTAGATAATGTGGGATAGAATGTTGCCAAGCGAGAAGGCGTCAAATACCATCTAAGGGACAATTTTTGTGTGAGTTCCCACAACGCAGAGCTTTTCGTAGATTTGTATACACTTCGTGAAGCTTGTTCCCATTGTGATTCTGTATAAGTCGTTGCTAGATCATTTTCCCAGTGTGTATGTGGTGTGGATTTAGTAAATACACGCTTTTGGTTCAGGGTGTTGTATACAAGTGAAATACCCTTCTGTTTAGGAAATTCAAAGTGCAGGTATTTCCATATTACTGAAGAAACTGTATATAAGAGAGGTTTGATTTTGTTAAGGCATTTCAGAAGTTTGGAATATGCAATAAAGTCTGATTCAGGCAAGTGAAATTCATTTTGGAGGGTTGAAAAGGATTTTGGGTTTGAGTCATGAAATAGTTGATTTATGAATGAGATTTTTCGGTTAGACCAATGGGATGTAGATAATTCAGGTGAGATGTGGTTTAAGACTTCTATAGGTATCGGTATCTGTGTAGTAGTGGGTTCTTGATGGATAGTTTGGGTTAGAATTTTCCATGCTCTGACCGTGGCTATCATGGTAGGGGGAATCGCTTTTGGTATTTTAGCGTCTAATGGAGTGCTCAACAACCAATTTTTTAAACTAGGACGAAATAGTAAGGAAAGTTCTATATTGCACCAGTTTTTATTCGGATCTTGCTGAAACCACTCAGTTGCTTGAGCTATGATCGCTGCAGTGTGATAATCTGTAAAATCTATTGAACCTGATCCTCCCGCTAATTTGTGTATCCTAAGTATAGAATGAGCGCATCTAGGTTTTGTACCGTGCCAAATACATCGGTTGAGTATCGTTTGAAGTGACTTAAAGTAATATTTAGGAATAGGAATAGGAATGGTCCTAAACAGGTATAAAATTTGAGGTAAATGCATCATCTTGAACGCCGCTAATCTGCCAGACCATGACAGTTCCATTTTAGCTAACTTCTGAGATTCAGTACGTAATTTATCTAAGAGAGGCTTGAAGTTTGATGAAAAGAGGAGTTTAGTGGTTCTAGTGAGTTGAATACCTAGGTAAGAAATGCTGTGTTCAGACCATGTGAAGGGGTATTGGGCTTGTAATAGTAATTTAGTGGTGGAATTCAATTTGAGATCTAGTATTTGTGATTTGGTGACATTTAGTTTGTAAAATGATATTCGTCCAAACCAATCTAAAACGTCTCGGGCTGCTGCTAAGGAGGAGGTAGGATTTGATAATATTAAAATCACATCATCAGCAAAAAGACTAATCTTATGAGTAGTGTTGCCAACAGTTATGCCTGAGATGTTCGAGTTCGTGCGTATGTGCTCAGCTAAAGGTTCTATAGTTAGATCAAAAATTAAGGGCGACAATGGGCAACCCTGACGGGTACCGTTCGAAATTTGGAATGGATGAGATATCATATTAGCCGAAAAAACTTGAGCAGCTGGGCAAGTATATAGTGCCATGATAGCATTATAAATATTGTCTTTAAACCCAAATTTCATGAGAACTTTCTGTAGATAGGTCCAGTGCACCCGATCAAATGCCTTCTCTGCATCTAAAGAAAGAAGCAGAGAAGGTGTTCCACTGGAATTTACGCAATGGATTAAGTCAATCATGCGACGCGTCGCGTCGGATGCTTGCCTCCCTTTAATAAATCCTGTTTGGTCTTTGTGAATCAGGTCTGGCATAATCTTCATTAAGCGTCTAGCAATAGTTTTGGCGTATATTTTTAAATCAAGGTTAAGTAAGGAGATTGGCCGGAAGTTTTGTGGGGCAGTCGGATCTTTTTCAGGTTTTGGGAGAGTGATAATTAATGCGTTTAGCGATTCTACAGGGAATTTGGAAGAATATGCAGCTTGGTTAAGAAATTTCAGCAAGTGTGGAATCAAATAGGTAGAGAATTGTTTGAAGTATTCCCCTGTAAGGCCATCCGGGCCTGGTGTTTTGTTACAAGGCAGTGATGAGATGGTAGCTAGAAGTTCTGGTGCTGAAAAAGGAGCATTTAAATAAGACAATTGTGTTTCTGTCAGAGTCGGTAAATTTATCTTATGGAGAAAGTCATCAATTTCCTCTGGGGATGGTTGGTGGGTTGTAGGGTCATTCTTGAGATTATATAGGTCACTATAGTAATCGCTAAAAGCATTCGCAATGTCTTGTGGATTAGATAGCTTCACTTTCGAGTGTGGGTGGAATAAGAAGGGAATTTTAGATTTAACTCTAGCCCCCTTTGATACGTTGTGCTAATCTTTTTCCTGCCTTATTGGATGTGGAATAAGAGATGGCTTTGAATTTGCGTTGCATATGTTCGTATGTATGGAGAAGAAGCAGCCTGAGTTCCTGTCTAAGCGACATTAATTGTGCTAGTGTAGTGGGACATGCAGATGACTTATGGTCTGCCTCCAAATGAGCAATTTGGGAAGTAAGGGAGTCTATTTGTTGTGTTCTTTTTTTTTTTTGTGAATGGAGCCCAGTTTTATAAGAACACCTCTCATTACCGCTTTATGCGCGTTCCACACCATGGCAGGATCCCCCACTGAATCAGCGTTTAATTCAAAATATTCTTTCAAATGAGTAGCAATTTCTTTGGAGTATGTAGCATGTTGTAATATGAAATTATTGGCTCTCCAGAGAAAAGAGTTCCGTTGAGGAGACGTATCATCAATAATTATCGAAATTGGGTTGTGGTCTGACCATGTCATGGTGTGGATAACAGAGGTAGTCACCTTTTGTAATAACAATTTATCAACAACAAACATGTCAATTCTGGAATACGACTTGTTTTGCGGGGAGAAATAAGTATAATCCCTCTCTGATCCATGGTGGCATCTCCAGACATCGTAAAGATCAGACGATGTCAGGATTTGCCCCAGGGGAGAGGGTCTTCTCTTATCCGCTGAAGTAGTGTCCATATAAATATCTGCAACCATATTAAAGTCTCCGCATACAAGGAGATATCCTTGTTGTAACTCTTTAATTTTGGTCAAAGTCTTTTTGACAAAATTTGCCTGTCTAGAATTGGGAGCATACAAGTTGAGTAAGGTATATTTAGTTCCATTAATCATACAGATTAAAATAAGAAAACGACCATTGGGGTCACCTATTTCTTTTATGAGGTGGAAGTCAGTGTCTTTCTTGATCGCTACAAGCACTCCTCTCTTCTTGGAAGAGAAATTAGAATAGAAAATATGGGGAAATTTGTTACTGCGACATAAAGTGGCTGAAAGTGGGGTCAAGTGTGTCTCTTGGACACATAAGATATCACTATCAAGCTTTTCAGCAGTATGCCACAAAGATTGTCTCTTTGCTGGGTGGTTGAGACCTTTGGCGTTCAAGGATACTATCGTGAATGGCATATTTCCTGTTGTGGCTAAGTGATGGATCGTGGGAGACTATAACACTTACAGTTTGCAGATATTTCTTGGTGTATACAGTAAATTCAGTTCCTTTCGGCTTATCAGGACACCTGGGTTCCGTAACTAGATGTATTTCTATAAAACCTGGAATGAAATTACAATTATATATAACAGCTATTTAAAAATATAGCAAAAGATATGAAAACAGGATGCGGCAGATTTGTGTCAAGCACAAAAAAAAAAGCAAAGAGTCAGCTTTTACTGCTGCAGTGTGGAACAGTTAATACCAAAGGCAAGTGAGATCAAACAAAATTCCTGGAGGGGACGCTATAAACGTAGTTAGCGGACCGCTCAGGAGCCAGATACTTCCATGGGTTGATGATTCCGGGATCTTTGATTGTAGTGATATGTTGAAGGACGTTTTGGAAGAAGCGAAGTTTCATCTTTGTGGTATTCCGGGATTATTCCCCATTCTTTCAAAAGCTTCAAACCCTTGTGTAGGTCATTTATTATATGAGTGGATCCGTTTTTGGAGACAATTAGTGTGGCCAGGTAGCGCCATTTGTATAGAATCTTATGGTTTTGCATTCCTTTAGTTATGGGGTTCAAATCTCTACGTAGTTGAAGCGTATATCTTGATAAATCAGGAAATATTTGAACACCCTCAAACGGACGTGGTAGAGGGCCTTTCAATCTGGCTTCTGACATCATTTTTTCTTTAATATGGAAAAAATGGATCCTCATAAGTATATCTCTAGGCACTGATGCAGCCAGGTGTGAAGGTTTTGCAATTCTGTGTATTCTGTCAATTATAATGTCACGTGGCGTAACTTCAGGTAGAATAGTGCGTATAAGTTCTTTGGCGTATTTGGGTAATTCTGGAGTTGTTATATTTTCGGGGACCCCCCTTAACTTGACGTTGTTTCGTCTAGAGCGGTCTTCCAAATTTGCTAATTTGCCCCTTATCCACTCTTGTTCATCTTTTACCTCATCAATAGAATCAATGATGTCATTGACTGTGGAGGAGCATTTCATCATACCTTTCTCAATAGTGGATACTCTGTTATCTATTAGACTGACATCTGTAGTGAGTTTAGTAAATAGAGTGGATAAATCAGTCACAAGAGAGGAATGCAGTGATATTAACATCTCTTTCAGTGTAGTGTCAATAACAGGCTGACCGCAGGTTGGGAAGGATGCCATTGAGGAATGTAAGGCCTGGTTAGATTGTAGTGGAATAAAAGCCTGGGGCTCAATTTCTGAGTGAGGTGGCCGCTGTGCTAGAGCATCCATTCTCATTTTTGCCTTAGCTGGGCTGTTCATTAAGGGATCCCCCTCTGTGTCATTGTCATGGGAGCTAGACATCTCCCTGTTTGGTGAGTCACCAGAAATGTTATTAGGGATTTCTGTATGTTTAGTCTGAGGCGCTGCTATGACTTCAGCTCCATTTTGATTCTGACTGACCAGCGCTTCAGGAGGGTACAGGAGTGTGGTGAGCTTTTGGGGCTTGTGGTCCCCAGTTCTCTTACGGGACATTGTTGTGGGTCACTACCGGACTAATGTGGGGAAGTTTTTGTACAAAAATACCGGCTCCAGCGGTCCCTAATCGTTCCGGTTCGTCTCCCTCACAGCAGAGCTCAGCACTAAGCGTCCATCTCTCTTGCCGGCTGGCCACGCCCCCCAACACCAGACATCTTACACACCTGGAAATGTGAGGATGTAAGATGCGAAGAGCAAAGTTTAAAAGAATGAGGGGAGGGAGAGATGATCTCAAAGCCTCTTCTTTTGCATTTGGTGCTTTTCAACATATTCTTAACCCAGTGATAGAAAAGCTTGAAGAAAACATAAACAATGGTGCTCTTTTGTATAGGTTCCACCCTTTTTGTCACAGCATTATTTACTGGGAAACTTAAAACAGAATCTAATGCTGCGTACACACGATCGGAAATTCGGCCAGCAAAAGACCGATGAGAGCTTTTGGTCGGAAAATGCGACTGTGTGTATGCTCCATCGGACTTTTGCTGGTCGAATTTCCGCCAACAAAAGATTGAGAGCAGGTTCTCAATTTTTCGGTCGCAAAAAGTTCCGATCGTAAATTCAGATCGTCTGTAGCAATTCCGATGAGCAAAATTCCTACGAATGCTCGGAAACAATTCGACACATGCTCGGAAGCATTGAACTTAATTTTCTCGGCTCATCATAGTGTTGTACGTCACCGCGTTCTTGACGGTCAAAAGTTCAGCGAACGTTTGTGTGACCGTGTGTATGCAAGCCAAGCTTGAGCGAAATTCCATCGGAAAAACCATCCAAGATTTTTCCAACGAAAAATCCGCTCTTGTGTACGTGGCATAAGAATGCTGATCTATGATCAATACTGGCCTATGGGCAGCGTTATAGTGCTATTCAGGTGTATAGTCAATTATACAAAAAAAGGCCAATGTTTGCACAATGGTTGAATTGTAAAATCTTGTGAGTCCTCTAAATCCCACACCCCCCTCCCTACAGTTCATTTTCTAGATTTACAAAAAAGAGGTCACCAGAAAAGAAGAAAATAAAGAAAAAGAAACCACAGTTTAAGAATTTGTGTCTCTGTTCCCCACACCACAGGTACACAAATGTCCTATGAGAAATAAAGCCCAGAAGAAGACACAAACTACTGAAGGGGAATCTCACAACTATAGTCTTTTTAGGGCAGGCATTGTATCTGCAAGCCCTTCTTAATTGTGACTACCTGTCTTGCTTTCTATCTCTGCCATTTCCCCATATCCATGGTCCATCTATAGCCCATGTCTGAGTTTTCTGTCATATCTTTATGTGCCTTTGAGGTTGTTATCTGTCATAATGACATTCCTGATCTGGCTTGATACTGGTCTCACGGTGGAGGGGTTCTGGTGGTCAGCATTAAAATCAGAGGCAAGCAAGCCAAGCCAAGGCAAGCAAGCCAAGCCATGGTCACCTGGGGCCTCTGCACAGCACCACAGTCTGTACAATTGGGATTGTTTTACCTCTGGACTATAGCATTGCACATATGAAAATCTTTTCCGAGATATTTACTTTCAGAATATTTAGCAGGCGCAATTTGTTCAAACTTATTTTAGGTTCTGTTTCCAATGTCAGTACATATTCATTCATTTCAAAATTTCAGGTTTTAAAAGTCTGCACACAGCTTGAGAGACATGTGTTCTGCAATTAATACAGCAATAAAAGTGCTAATTAATTCAGCGCAAGCTATATATGTAAATTGGTAGTGCTGTCAAGAACTAATAATTCAGAAGATTGGAATTCAATAGCATACTTTATTTTACTTTATAGTTTGCCCTTTTTAACTTCAGGGCGTAAGTCAGTCAACTGTGTATGATAAAAGAATATTGCCTTGCAGTACTAGATAAGGACTGCTGAAGGAACTTACACAAAAAAGAAGTATGAAGCCCTTTAACCACTTCCCACCTGGCTAATGCATATAAACGGCCGGATGGGCACTCTCTCCTTCTGCGTGAACGTTCAGGAACGACCCTCAGAAGGAGGAGGATCGCACGGCGTGATTCCGATGCGCTCTTGTCACCCGGACACAGCGCATCCCCGATCGGCAGGAGGGCTCTCTGATTGGCCCTCCTGATCACATGACAGCCGTGTCCAATCACAATCATGTGATGTAAACACAGAGCCGGTTGCTAAGCAATTGGCTCTTCTCTCCTCACACGGAAGTTGTTGGTGAGGAGAGGAGAGCAGACCGCTGTGCTGTTTTTTACAGCTTTTTACTCACTGATCACCAACCTTGTGTAAACACACATGTCACAACACAGTATAAACATATGTCCCCACACAATGTCCCCAAATAATAAAAACACATGTCCCCAAATAATAAAAACACCTGTCCCCCACATATGTCCCACTAAAATCACATGTCTCAATGATTATCTGCACACATATGTCCATGATCACCTGCGCACATCTGTACATGATCATTTGGGTACATATGTCCGTGATCACACGAACCAATTATTATACACTTAACGGAATTTTTTAACCAAAAACAAGTAGCAGAGTACATTTTGGCTTACATTTATGACAAAATTCGATTTTATTGGATTTCTTTTAAAATAGAAAGAAGAAAATATATTTTTTTTCCCAAATTTCTGCTCTTTTTCCGCTTATATCGCAAACAATTTAAAACGGAGCCGTGAATAAATTCCACCAAATGAAAGCTCTATTTGTGCAAACAAAGTGATAAAAATGTAATTTGGGTACAGTGTAGCATGACCGCGCAATTGTCATTGAAAGTGCGAGGCAAGGAAGGGGGCGAAAGTGCCCAGTATTGTAGTGGTTAAACACTATTTCCTGTTGTCTTACACAATTTGTGTTCTTATGCCAAGGTTAGATCCTTTTTAAGCCAGGGCTTTATGTCCTTATCAACCCATCCATGCAATCAGTCACAATATCTGCATTGCAATATACTTGCAATGGGACAACTTAAGAAAAGATTCAGTCTACCCAGAAATGTTCCTGCCATTCAAATGAATGGACTGCTGCTCACAAAACGCAAGAGTGTGAACCTAGCCTTAGGTATTGACAGACCTATGCTTTGTGTAGTGAAACAATGAGATGGAATATGAATGCTATTGGTTACTAAAGTTTGTACATTGGATTTTCATATTAAATATTCTCGTCTGAACTCAAGATATGCACTGTCTACTAAACTGTTTATGTATAAAGTGTCAAGAAAAATAATACCAAAGAATGGTGTCCTAAAAAGTGTAAAAAATATTATGTTAAATGTAGTTGCAAATGCAAAATAAGCTGATTACTGCAGGCCGGAAGGAAATATTTTCTCACAACCTCAGATCATTTTATGGAAGACTTGAATGGTTTGGATCTTAAAGGGAACTTCAAAACTACTCAGGAATATGGATGAGCCCGATGTCCGAGTCGAACGTAAGTTCAAATCAAACATCGGGTGTTTGCCCGTTCGCCAAACAGCGAACAATATGCAGCGTTCGAAATATTCCGCCCCCTCTGATGTTACATGATGTCACGTAACATCATAGGGGGGCGGGGTCACCCATTTATGTCACCGGGTGGCCCTGCTATATAAGAGCTGTCATTGCAGAGAGCCTGCAGTCAAAGGGAGCCTCCCATGGAGTTTTTTCAGTCTTCAGTTTTTTTTTTTTGTCATCGGCTGTGATCGAAGATGAATGGACATCGTGGGACACTTTTTTTTTAAATAAAGGACTTGTCCCAGACTGTCTGTCATTTTTAGCATTTTGACACTTTTTTTGGTGAATAAGTAGAGTTACAATGTACCCGATACCCATTCACGTAGGGGGGCGGGATCTAGTGGTCCCCTTGTTAAAGGGGGTTTCCAGATTCTGATAAGCCCCCCTGCCCACAGACCCCCTACAACCACCGGGCAAGGGTTGTGGGGATGAGGCCCATGTCCCTATCAACATGGGGACAAGGTGCTTTGGGGGGACCCCAAAGCATCCTCCCCATGTTGAGGGCATGTGGCCTGGTACGGTTCAGGAGGGGGGGCACTCTCTCGCCCCCCATATTTTTGTGTGGCCTGCCAGGTTGCGTGCTTGGATAAGGGTCTGGTATGGATTTTGGGAGGGACCTCTACGCCATTTTTTTTTACATTTTGGCTCGGGGTTCCCCTTAAAATCCATACTAGGGCCTAGTAATGGACTACTGGGGGGGGGGGGGGGGGGGGGGGCATGCCATTTTCTTCAATGATTTTTATCTATATTGCCGGGACCCGACAATACATTACAGCCTGGAGTAGTTTTGAATTAAATTTTTTCCTTTAGAAACGTAATTTTGCTGTGATTTTGTTCTTAACACTGGAAAAATGCGCTACTTTACAGGCACTAAGGACACCCCCCAGGCACGATATTTAAAGGAATATTTAATTTTTATTGTTTCACTTTAAGCATTACTAAAATCACTGCTCCTGAAAAAACAACTGCCCATGGTGTGCTCTCCTGCTTACTGTGGTCAGTTTTTAATAGGAAAGCAAAGGGAATGGCAGGAATACCAGGGATTTCACACAAAGAGAACAGGAAACTTTCTCATACAAGTACATGGTACAGCAGACACATATCATATAACAGCCAGACCCCTAGCATTTGTTAAATTAAATTCTCGGCAATGGCAGCATCTGTGTTTTCTCAGATAAGTTTTACTTTAAAGGAGAAATAGGGCCAAAGCTATTTTAGAATGGTGAAAAATGTAGCACTAACCAGTGTACACAAATATCGTGATATATGTGAAATAACACATAAAAATAATACATAAAAAGTACAATAATGGAGAAAACTCAAAAGTCCATCTGTGAACAATTGTGATTGACCAATAGTAAACCTCTAACAATAAATAATAATGTGGAAAAAGGTATGCAATAATGTCCAACATAACCAGCAGTGTAGAACAAAAACTAAAACGTCCAACACCAGATGATGGAAATTCAAAAAGAGTCAAGTGGAATTGAGACTCTGTCCGTTGAAGAAATATCAAGAATGGCAAATCATCAACAACAAAATGAGATGTGAATGCACTTACCGGAACTGGTGGACTCCACAATGGGACACAGATGACGAAAAAAAATCTGACAGGGGTCATAACCCTCCTTTTCTCTATCCAAAATGAAAATTTTGCCCAGATTTTGCCTATAATTCTACTTTAATAAAAATGTGGCCTGTATATGATATTTGACTTAAAAATATTTTCTTGCTTTTTTCTGTATTAATAAGTTCACACCATATGTAATAGGAATAAGATGTTGATGGTGGACTATGGATTACACCCGCATAGAAACACTGCTTCAAATATGTTGGCAGTTGTCTATTTTTAATCAATAAAAGGGTTATTTTATCCCTCAGAGACTCCACTGGTCAGACTGGAAGTATTCACTTTCCTCCTCCATGTTATCGGCCATGACTATTACCACAGGGTTTTATCCTGCCTTCAGGGTCTCATTTCAAAGTTTCTTATTCCCTGTTTATTTTACATGATGGTAAATGTGGCAGCGTGATAGAACAACTTTATTGTCAGTAACTAGTCTTCCTAGTGTTGATGTCGGACGCACAGAAAAGAAATGTAGGAAATACTACAGTATTTACAAACTTTATGTTGGAAAGGTACAGTATTGTGTTTTTTTCCTTTGATCTAGACAAACTATCAGAGCAAATTCATACTTTTGTGGTCTGTTATGGTGTGTTAAAGTTAATTTACTTATATTTTGCTTTTACTGGTTCCTCCCTTTCCGACTCATCAACATGCTAATGATTGTTTGTTTTATAAAACTATGATAAGTGGAAAATTATTATTGCGCGGGTGAAAACAAAAGATATAAATGACCAAAAAGCTGAACAAATTGTGTGAAAACATATAAAACATAAATTGCCATGCTGAGTGAATAGTAATGTGATGCAAACACATTAAATAACAAACATCAGTCCAAAAAAAGTTTCCATATAGGAGTAAGTGATAAATGCAAAAGTCAAAAAGTAAAACTTATCCAAAAGATAATAAACGACCATTCACCAGAGTGCACTTTCACCGTAATTGAGTAAGATGTACGCTTACCAGATCCCTAGACTCCACGTTATAGGAGTCTAGATGAGCATGGAATTACAAATAATGGCAAATCCATCCATTTGAAAAAGGTGGGGATAGTGTCATGGCAGACCTTGCTGATTCCTAATCGCTCAAAAGTATGTCCCACACAGAAAAGAAGAGTATCCAGTATCCAGTAGAAGAGTAAAACCGTATGGTGTATTAAAAATTAGGGGGCATCGGGGGCATGAAATCACATTTGACGAAACATGTAGGGCGAAGTCTATGTCTATCAACACCACGCAAGTTTGAACTCTGCACCAGTGGGGGTCCCAGCCAGGGAATCTTTTTATCTATATGCAGAATTTTACTTAATCTGTATAAGTTTTTAGCAACGCTTATTTCTAATAAACCATCATACGGTTTTACACTATGTGGATACTCTTCTTTTCCTTATGGGACATCCATGAGAGCGATTAGGAATCAGCACAGTCTGCCATGCCACTATCCTTACCTTTTTTAAATGGATGGATTTGCCATGATTTGTAATGCCATGCTTATCTAGACTCCTATAACGTGAAGTCTAGGGATCTGGTAAGTGTACATCTTAATCAATTAAGGTGAAGGTGCACTCGGATGAATGGTTGTATGGTATCTTTTGGACATGTTTTTAAAGACTTTTGCATTTACCACTTACTCATATATTAAAACATTATTTTGGACTGATGTTTGTTAATTTAATGTGTTTGCACCACATTACTATTTACTCAGCGCGCCAATTTATGTTTTATTTGTTTTTTAATAAAACCTTTCATTTTCATTATTTTAGATTAAGTGATATCCTCACTGGATCTCTGTGCCCCTCTATGTAATGCAGGAAGGTTTTAGATGGTAGGAGGCACTGGCAAGGGGCTGTACATAGCGTCCTGAAAACATCACAGCACCCTGTTTTTAAGAGCCCCAAGCCCTGAGGCAAGCAGTGGAATATCTCTGGGGAGGAGTAATGCAAATATGAAAATGGCTTGATGGGTGGATGTCAGTCTGGAGGAGAGAGCATTATTAGGCAGACTGCATTTGCATTCAGACTCCCCAAAATAACACCCTCATTTGATGCTGAGCTCTATCTGATTTGGCTGCCGCATATTTATGTCTACAATCTAGAAAATGAAAGTTTCTTTAGAATGTTAACACACATCAATAAAGATGATTTACATTTAGCTGATTGGAATTATATACAGAGCTAAAAAAAGTAGAGGCAGTGCTCTATATGAAGGGCCAGAGCCGCCTCTACTTTTTGAGGAGCCTGAGGTCCTTTAACACCTGCAGGATGATGCTGAAGATGTTTTATGAGTCTGTGGTGGCCAGCGCTCTCCTGTATGCAGTGGCATGCTGGGGAAGCAGGCTTAGGGTGTCCGACACCAACAGACTCAACAAACGGATTCACAAGGCCAGTGATGCTGTTGGATTGAAATTGGAGTATTTTACAACAGTGTTGGAGAGGAGAATGTTGTTCAAGTTACGTTCAATCTTGGACAACTCCTCCTACCCACTCCACAATACGCTGGTCACTCTACGGAGTACCATCAGTGACATCCATGATGCACCACAGAGTGACACAGGAAATCATTTTTGCCTGTGATGATCAAGATAAATAAATATTTTCTGTAAGGGCTGGAGGTGAAGATTTAATTCTGGTTTATGGTCAGGATTTTGTGTTGTTTTGTTAGTATGTTGGTATTGTAATGGTTATTATTTGGGGTGGTGTTAGAGAAAGTGGTGTATTATTTGCATTTGGTAGTTTGATTCTCTGTTATTTTAATCTGTGTTATTTATTCTATGTTGCTTTTTAATTGTGTGGATGTTTTATTCATAGTGTAGTTTAATTTAGTTAGTTTATTGTTGTGATATTGTGTTGTCTTTGTTAAGTGTGTCTGTGTCGTAACAATCTCCCAATTTCCCTTAGGGGTTAATAAAGTATTCTGTATTCTGTAGGTCTATAGATTTCCTTTGCATTCATTTTCTTTAGCACTCATTTTCATGAAGAGCAAGGTTGGGACAAGGGGTGGGCAGAAGGGGGAGCTGCCCTGGGTGCATTGCATAAATTGTAGGGATGGGGCACAACAAATTCCTTCTACTATAAGGCTGACAGGAGTAGTGACAGCAACATCACTAGTTCAGCCCAGCACTGAAAGCAGCAAGAAGAGAGCCGGGGGAGGTGCGGACTGTGCACTCTCCCCCCTTCCTCCTCATAAGCTCACACATAATGAAGGGGGAGGCGCAATTTGGCATCTTTGTCCTAGGCACTGGATGATGTTGTCCCACCACTGCTGAAGAGGCTTCCCAAGGCTGCAGCACTGTAACTTCTATTGCAGGGGGTTCGCTGGATTTACTTTTATTTTTTATTTTTTTATTTAATCATTTTATTTATTCAACCAAATATGTCCTCATACAATATATACAACACGAGCAGGTAAGGAAACGAGTACAAACCGACACATTAGAACAAATAAACTAATACCGTATATTCTAGGCCTGTCTACCCATTTACAAACAAAAAGAGAGATGATAAAAAAGGAAAGGAGACAAGTGAAAAAATAAAAAAACACGCAAAGGACCATGCTGTATGTTTTTAACTTGTAGTCTTGGGCCCTAGATCTGGCCCAAAATCTGCACTTACTCTATAATCAGTAACATACTGCTCAGAGAAACAAAAAGAAAAAGGAGACACAAAAAAGAAAGAAAAATAAAAAGAGGGCAAGAAAAAGAAAAAACAATTACACATACATACATATCTCACAAAAGTGAGTACACCCCTCCAATTTTTGTAAATATTTTATTATATCTTTTCATGTGACACCACTGATGAAATGACACTTTGCTACAATATAAAGTAGTGAGTGTACAGCTTGTAAATAACAGTGTAAATTTGCTGTCCCCTCAAAATAACTCAACACACAGCCATTAATGTCTAAACTGCTGGCAACAAAAGTGAGTACACCCCTAACTGAAAATGTCCAAATTGGGCCCAGTTAGACATTTTCCCTTCCCGCAGTCATGTGACTTGTTACTGTTACAAGGTCTCAGGTGTGAATGGGGAACAGGTGTGTTGAATCTGGTGTTATCGCTCTCACTCTCTCATACTAGTCACTGGTAGTTCAACATGGCACCTCATGGCAAAGAACTCTCTGAGGATCTGAAAAATAAAATTGTTGCTCTGCATAAGGATATAAGAAGATTGCCAAGACCCTGAAACTGAGCTGCAGCATGGTGGCCAAGACCATGCAGTGGTTTAACAGGACAGATTCCACAAAGAACAGGCCTCACCATGGTCGACCAAAGACATTGAGTGCACGTGCTCAGTGTCATATATAGAGGTTGTCTTTAGAAAATAGATGTATAAGTGCTGCCAATGCTGTAGAGGTTGAAGGGGTGGGGGGTCAGCCTGTCAGTGCTCAGACCATACACCACACACTGCATCAAATTGATCTGCATGGCTGTCATCCCAGAATGAAGCCTCTTCTAAAGATGATGCACAAGAAAGCCCTCAAACAGTTTGCTGAAGACAAGCCGACTAAGGACATGGATTACAGTATTCCAACATGATAATGACCACAAACACACCTCCATGATGACCAAGGCCTTGCTAAAGAAGCTGACGGTAAAGGTGATAAATTGGCCAAGCGTGTCTCCAGACCGAAAACCCTATTAAAGCGGTGTTCCGGCCAAAATTATACTTTTTAAATAAAAATACCCCTATAATGCACAAGCTTAATGTATTCTAGTAAAGTTAGTCTGTAAACTAAGGTCTGTTTTGTTAGTTTTTAGCAGTAGTTTGTTATTTTATAAACTTGCAGCAGGCCGTGGCCATCTTAAGTGTGGGCATCTGAAGCCAGACTGTATTTCTTCCTGGATCTCATCCTTGCAGATCTCGTACATGCTCAGTGCAGCATAAGCAGTGTAATAGGTTTCAGGTCAGGTTTCCATAGCAACGGCAGTTTGAGAGGAAGTTGCTGCCCCTTCCCAGGAGGCATTGCAAACAGGAAATGATGCGATGGGCCGCGGCCAGGGAGGAGGAAGTGAGAAAAAAATACAGCAGATATACAGTCTGTGCTGAAAAAAAAATAAAAAAAATATCCAATTTGTTTACAGTGCACAGTTTAGTGAGGGATGCTGAAGAGTTGTAAAAGTGGGTGGAACTCCACTTTAAGCATCTGTGGGGCATCTTCAAATGGAAGATGGAGGAGCGCAAGGTCTCTGACATCCACCAGCTCCGTGATGTCATCTTTGAGGAGTGGAAGAGGACTCCAGTGGCAGCCTGTGAAGCTCTGGTGAATTCCAAGCGCAAGAGGGTTAAGGCAGCACCGGAAAATAATGGTGACCACACAAAATATTGACACCTTGGGCCCAATTTGGACATTTTTACTTGGGGGTGTACTCACTTTTGTTGCAAGCGGTTTAGACATTAATGGCTGTGTGTTGAGTTATTTTGAGGGGACAGCACATATACACCATTATACAAGCTGTACACCCACTACTTTACATTGTAGCAAAGTGTCATTTCTTCAGTGTTGTCACATGAAAAGATATAATAAAATATTTACAAAAATGTGAGGGGTGTACTCACTTTTGTGAGATACTGTACATATAATCACACATATATTCATATATGTTTAAATAGTAGGTGTTTAACCACTACACATCCGGCCGTAGCCGAATGACGGCCACAGCGCGGATGTGAAATCCCGGGAGGCCGTCATATGACGGCCTCCCCTTTCCTCGTTCCCTGTGCGCGCTCACGAGCGCGCAGCAGGGAAATTCGGTGTTGGCCGTGTCCCTCGGACACGGCCAATCACAGATCGCTGTAAATGGCCAATAACAGCGGCCGTTTACTGCGCAATCGCCCTGGCCAATGAGAGATGATCTCATATGTAAACATATGAGATCATCTCTCAGCGCCGCTCCTCCTCCTCACACAGAGACAGCGTGTGAGGAGGGGGAGGTGAACGGCTGCAGCGCCGTAAGTTTTAAAAATAAAAATAAAAATGAAATGCCATCTGTGCCCACTGCCACCACTGCAATCTGTCCCCCATGCCATCTGTGCCCAGTGACATCGCCAGTGCCATCTGCCAGTGCCATCGCCAGTGCCATCTGCCAGTGCCATCCCCAGTGCCATCTGCCAGTGCCATCCCCAGTGCCATCTGCCAGTGCCATCTGCCAGTGCCATCTGTAGTCAGTGCCATCTGTAGTCAGTGCCACCTGTCATCAGTGCCACCTGTCATTAGTGCCATCTGTCATCAGTGCCACATAGTGCCATCTGTCATCAGTGCCACATATTAGTGCCATCTGTCATCAGTGTCATGTATTAGTGCCATCTGTCATCAGTGCCACCTGTCAGTGTCACGTGCCATCTGTTATCAGTGTCACCTGTCATCAATGCCACATATCAGTGCCATCTGTCATCAGTGTCATGTGTCATCAGTGCCACGTATTAGTGCCGTCTGTCATCAGTGCCACGTATTAGTGCCATCTCTCATCAGTGCCACATATTACTGCCACGTGATATCAGTGCCATGTATGAGTGCCATCTCTCATCAGTGCCACATATTAGTGCCATCTGTCATCAGTGTCACGTGTCATCAGTGCCCCGTATTAGTACCATCTGTCATCAGTGCCATGTCAGTGTCACGTGTCATCAGTGCCACGTCAGTGTCATGTGTCATCAGTGCCACGTCAGTGTCACGTGTCATTGTCCTGGTGCTCCAGGGCCTTCAAAAGTGTAATAGGTAGTCAACAAGTTAGATGTGTAATTTATGCTCCTAGAACACGTGATGGCGCTCCCTGCATGTTGGGCCTCTCTATGTGGCCAGGCTGTGTAAAAGTCCCACATATGTGGTATCGTAATAATCAGGAGGAGTAGCAGAATTTGGGGTGTCATTTGTGGTATACACATGCCATGTGAGAGAAATAACCTATTGCAATGACAATTTTGTAGAAAAAAAATTAAAAATAAAAAAATAATTCATTTTGCAAAGAATTGTGGGAAAAATGACAACATCAAAAAGCTCACCATGCCTCTTACTAAATACCTTGGAATGTCTACTTTCAAAAAAGGGGTCATTTGGGGGGTATTTGTACTTTCCTGGCTTGTTCGGGTCACAAGAAATGAGGCCACCAGTACATCAGATGTGATCAATTTTGTATAATTCGCACCACAGTTTGTAGAGTCTGTAACTTTCACAAAGACCAAATAATTTCCACTAATTTGGGTTATTTTTACCAAAGATATGTGGCAGTATAAATTGTGGCCAAAATGTATGAAGAAAAATTAATAATTTCCTAAATTGTATCACAGAAACAAAGAAAAATGCGTTTTTTTTCAAAATTTTCGGTCTTTTTTCAATTATAGCACAAAAAAAAAAAACCCCCAGAGGTGATCAAATACCACCAAAAGAAAGCTCTATTTGTGGGGAAAAGGACAAAAAATTCATTTGGGTACAGTGTTGCATGACTGAGTAATTGTCAGTCAAAGCGTGAGAGCACCGAAAGCTGAAAATTGGTCTGGATGGGAGGGGGGTTTAAGTGCCTGGTAGGCAAGTCGTTAAAGTGATAAGAAGTGGCCCAGGAAATTTAATATATAATAATGAGTGAAGCTGCCCATTTAAAGGCGAATAAACCACTCAAATGTGAATTAATACTTGAAATAGAAAAGGGTGTGACGCTACCTCAAAGATCAATATAAATATATAAAATATGTGATTAATCCATATAAACTCTTCAACAATTTGAGCAGTATAGTGCAAGGAGATGAATAATGAATAATAAATACAAACTCCTCATAAATCTTCACAAAATCTTCACAAAACACAAAAAAGTCCAATCTCTGTGATTTAAAAGAAAATAAATAAAGTGCAAAGTCCTTTAAATCATGCTCCACCATAGATGTGCATGAGAAATCACACCCTTTTCTAGTTCAAGTATCAATTCATATATCTTTACATGCCTCTGACCAATCAACATGAAGGGGGCCGCCACCAGGCCCATGGCATAACTCTATGCAGAGGCGTAACTTAAAGTTTGTTTGGCACGATGCAAAGGTTGACCAGCCCCCCCCCCCCACTACCACCCACCACTTCCACCGTGCATGCAGATACACCCACCACATTTCAATTGCAAGAGGAAGATACTCAAAGTGGCTTAAGAGTTTGAGTTTCCACACAATATGTGTTGAAATACACTGGCTGATAGCATATCATTGGAAATCCCCATTGGTACCTCTAGTCCATTTGAAAATTAGAATTAACAATATTAATCTCATGGAAAAAATATTTCACACCTTACATAATACAAATCATTTATATGATAAAAAATGGGACCCCTGGTTCAATCATTCTAAACACTTCTTAAACCCTGAATAATAATACATTGCATCAGAGATCATTGAAAAATATGTTATTTATGGTATTCAAGGATATTACTGTTAACATGTTAACATGTTAGTCAACTCAATTATAACAAAGTACATCTATCAACTACTGTATACTTTAACATAATCTTCCTTACTTGTAAATCTCATGTAATGCATTTCTCTTGACATATGATATCACTTTTTTTGTACGATTTTTTTTGTACCCACAAACTAGTTTGTAAACAAAAAAAGAGTTCCTCCTTACATCAGAGGACAGGGACCCCTAGCAGGTCACGTGGCAGAGCTTCTTTCCCATCCCAGCACTGTATACAGCCCCCCCCCCCCCAGACTACACAGGGCTGAAATCACATTCCTTTACACACAGTCTGTCAGCCTTCACAGGGTGTATCTGACTTTTATGTTGCCCTTCTGACCTGTAAAATTCTCTGGTCGGAATGGCAGTGTAGTTGCAGTAGACAGATACACTCTATGCAGATCATGGCTGACTGGCTGTATTCTAAAGGAATGTGACTGCAGCCCTGCAGAGGAGGAGCAGTATGGAGTGCCATAATGGGAAAGGAGCTCAGCAGCCGGGCATAGCATCCAGGGCAGAGGGGTGGTCAGGGGGCTTTGAGGGGGCGCAACTTAGATCTGGGGGGCAAAGCCATGTGACACAGCACAGACACTTCCCCATTCTGCCCAGTACTGAAGCGTGGCTGTGGGACCCTAGGGAAGATCGTAGCTTAAATTTGTGGAGGATATGATAATATGACAGGGAGGCTGCAGGGGCCCCCTGGAGCTAGGGGCGGGGTTGCGACTGTGACCCCTGCAACCCCTTATGCTACGCCCATGGCTCTATGCTTGTATTCCAAAAGAGCCTCTAGCCAAAACCATTGTGCGATCTAAGTACCTAGTCTTGCTGTTACTTAATAAAGAATTAAATCTTGGAATACTTTTTTTCGATAAAAAAATGCGTTAGTAAATGCTACCCATTCAGACCAGCTATTGAGGAATTTTACCTCCTAATTGTAGAGGGTGGAGGCAGTAGTGTATTTAGGTTTTGTGCTGCCCTAGGCCTGACTAAACTCGCGCACCCCCTGATTTAAATATGACCCACCCCTTCCTGTCAAGGCCACACGCCTTGCTGTTTAAGACCTGCCCTGAAAATTTTGAGTGGGGACACTAGTTCTGTGCGCCTGGGGGGGAGGGGGGGGGGGGGCAATGAATTCCCTTAATTTGCATAGATTTTCTCACACTTCCTGCTTGGCTATGGGACAGGAAGTGAAGTGAAATCTCTGCAATGGGACAGGGGTGGTAAAAAATAAACTGACAGGGGCTATAACCCTCCTTTACTCTTTCAAAAATGAAAACAAAAAGTGTTGCCTATAGTTCTACTATAAGTACAAATTTCGGATAATTTTATGGAGAGGACTAAGAAGATATAACCATGCCAATGGTGCAGCAGAGAACATAAAGCACAGTGAGGAAGGTTTGTAGTCCAGGATGATAGGACAGTCAAAATTAGAAGCGGCGCCCCCCCCCACCCCAGTTACAGTTTGCCGGCCACCAGCATACCGGAAGCAGTGCGGACACTTTATGGGGGCGCTAGACTAATTTGCCTCTCAGCCCAGTCCGCCCCACTCTTTCCGTGCTGCCCCCCTGCAAAGTGCTACCCTTGGCTTGGGCCTTGTCGGCCTAGGCAAGGATACAGCGTTGGGTGGCGGTCAACTGCTCCATCAAAAAAATGTAATTGACTCTGTTAAACCACATCCTTTGAAGGAGGTGTAGTGGACTTCCACAAAGCTGAAACACGCACTCGGGTTGCTACCAAAAGTAGGCTGTGCTAAAATAGAAATCCAATCCTCCCCTCATGCAGAGCAAAATAAAAAATGTCCATTAAGACTCCTGGGATGTAGTTGGAAATGTAAAACACGTAAATATAATATACCTTCCTTATCTATTTACTAATGCTAGCAGCATAAGGGTTAAAATAGTTAATGTTGATTGACAGAGTTTAGTTCCTTTTCAAAGTTTGCACACCATACAATTTGTAATCCACTCATCGCTATAGTCAACAATTTTTCAGAAAAGATAAAAGTTTGCCCTTCTGATATTTTTAAATGACTAAGCAACATTTCCTAGTCAATGATACCTTTAGTGTTACAGCATAATATAGCTTGAAAAAAAAAAACTTTAATTTTATCCAAAACCTTCTTGATGTAATGGACCAAATTTCACTCCACTGGTGTCTTCAGGCTGAATCATTATGGGAAGCAGCACAGTGTTGAGTATCATTAAGTAAAAGCAGAACATGCAATGTGCATTATGATAGTCCATAAAAATAATATTGCAGAAAGACATAATATTTTTAATGAGGTACAAAAAAGGTTTGCCAGTGTAGCATTTTCAATAGACACTGCTGTTTAACAGCATAATCAGCAAAACCAAGTTAAACTAAGTTCTCAAAATGTTCTGAAAGTATAGGAGGAAAGTGTCATGCTCCATAAAACCAAAGCACCATCACTGGAATCTACACTTCAAGTTTCCGACATAAAAATTTGAAAGAGAGAACAGTTCCTCTTAAAAAGAATGAAGTGTATTTTAGCCATATACATTTTTTTTTGTATTAAAGTGACCTTATCAGAAGAACAAACGTCCCGAAATAGAGCTACCTGCAAAAAAAGGGTAAAAATGTTCCTTTCCCAGAATGGTGCTCCAAGAGAAATCCAAGAGAAATCCTCTACTGAAGTCTGCTGGTAGATTAGTCCTTTCAGCAGTGTTGATCCTTTTGGCTCCCTCCTGTGCTCAGTAATTTCTCCCACTGACCTTAGCATCACTGCAGGACACAGACTCCATGTCCAGAAGGACTCAGAGGAGGTAAAAACACCCCTCTCCTCTCTCATTTTGATCGTCAACCTACAGAAAAGTCAGTAAGGACAGGGCTAGTGCTGGGCTTTCTTATTATGCCACGTACACACGATCAGACTTTCCGGCGGACTTAGATTCGATCGTGTGTGGGATCCAGCGGACTTTTTGTTCCCAGAAGTCTGGCGGACCTAGAAATAAGACTGGCTTCAAAATTGTCCACGGGACTCGAGTCCGGTCTAAAACCGACGCTAGGGCAGCTATTGGCTACTGGCTATGAACTTCCTTATTCTACGTCATCACATTCTAATCCGGCAGACTTTTGGAGTGATCATGTGTGGCCAAGTCCGTTCGTTTGAAAGTCCGGCGGACCTCAGCTGCAAAGTCTGTCGGATTGTCCGCCGGACTAAGTCCGCCAGAAAGTCAGATCGTGTGTACGCGGCATTAGCCTAGCATGCAATAGGGTTGATTTACTAAAGGCAAATACACTGTGCACGTTGCTAAGTGCAGTTGCAATCTCCAAGTGGTGTTGCTCCAGAGCTTAGTGAATGTGCAAAAGCTCTGCTGACTTCCATCACCCAATCATGTGCAAGCAAAAATGCAGATATTTTTATTTTCCTTGCAAGTGATTGGGTACTTTTTGCAAAGCGAAGCTTTACCTCATTTACTAAGCTCTGGGGCAACTGCCCTTGCAGAGTGCACAGTCTATTTGCCGTTAGTAAATCAACCCCATTGTAATTTTTGTGTATTGTGTTAATGCATCCGCATTGTGTCACATATTAAAGCCCAACTCTGGGAAAATAAATGACCCCCCTGCAAGAATTAAATGCCTGTTTAGTCTAGGGGAGGGTAAAAGCACTTTTACTTCCCAGATCCTTCACTGCCCCAGCAAATAGTGCTCCCCCATGCTCTGGCAATGAACTGCCCCTTGGGATGCTCACGTCTGTAGGAACCAGTCTAGCAGCACTGAGGAGCCTATGGGAGCAGAAGATTAGGTAAGTAAAACTGCTTAACCCAGTCCTGTTTGACATACAAGAGCGCCCCCCACTGCATCGGAGCACTTTTACAGTTCCAAGAGTTCAATGTGAGTTGTGTTAAAGTGTTTCCAAGTTCAACATTTAAAATCATATATTGATTTCCACATAATATTTTCATTATTTCTAGCCTACTTCTGTTAATCTGAATTATTTTGAAGTTTGAGAACATACTTTCTGAAGAATTACATTTACTTTTTAAATTCTGTGACACATAACTGAGTACCACAACCACTGAGTGCACAGACATGCTCATGGGACAGGTGTGCCTGGGCACACCCTAACAGAAGGGTTGCCAATGTCTGGAGAGCTGGCAGCAGCTGTCTAAGCCAAATGTCTATGACACTCTCTGTCACACTGCTCAGAGCCAGCAAGTCTTCACCCCTTCCCCCCAACAGATAGGATAGGAGAGAGAGCTTGATCTGCTACCCCTTCTCCCGAGTCCCGACCCTACCCCTCTGTGTCTGTCCGCCCACACTCCAATCCTCTGCATATTGTGCCTCAGAAAAGGGATGTGTGGCCCAGAAATAGGAAGACCAGCAACAAGCATATACACCGTGGATGAAGGGTGTCAATGTCTGAGCCTCCTTGGGTGAGTGTCTCCTCCCTCCTTCCCTTATCTCTCCTGACACTAGGTGAGTTAGTACACTGAGATGTAAGGGGTGCTCTGTGGACTCTCATGTAAGGGGGAGGGGGTTTTGAAACTCTAATTTAAGGGTACATGCTGGGAACTCTGATGCAAATGTAGCCTTTGGTGAACAGTAACCCCTTTACATCAGAGTTATCAGAGTTCCCCTTTACACCAGA
This sequence comes from Lithobates sylvaticus, assembly GCA_028564925.1. NCBI lineage: Eukaryota > Metazoa > Chordata > Amphibia > Anura > Ranidae > Lithobates > Lithobates sylvaticus. Next base: position 81,628,611 of record CM053028.1, read on the forward strand.
ATCCACAGCTTTCCCGCTTAAAAAAAATAAAATAAAAAAAGCTGTGCACTGCTAAAGTGTTCGGATTTGACCTAAAGAAAAGGTGGAAACCATACTTGGAGCTGGGGCACCATTCAATATGAATGCGCTAATGTATGTCATAGTGCCACAATTCACCACATTGCAAAGATGTGCTTCAGGACTAAAGAATGTCTCGTAGAAGCTAAAGCTTAACATACATTCACACAGGTAAATGTTAAAAAATGATTCAGTATATTTTAGAAAGCAACTAGTGTAAATGCCTGAATATGACTTTTTTAATCCCTTGTAGAGCATAACTGCAGTTGTGTTGTAGCATAGCTTCCAACTATCCCTAATTTCAAGGGGCTGTCTCTCATTTGGAACAAAGTCCCTCTGTCCTCCTCATTTGTCCCTCGTTTTGGTCTTCTCTATATAGTTGTATATAAAATGCCCTTTTTATCTTTCTTACTGCTCGTTTACACGCGTTTCAAAACATGGCTTCGGACAAGCTCTTTGAACGCCAGTCAAATCTCCTGTCACTAAATAAAATGGTTAGCTTACAGTCCTGTTTATACCTTGCTTTTGTTTTGCTTTGGCTTTGCCTCAAAAATTATACCCCATGTCACTTTAGTGGTGCTTCAAAGAATCTTCAAAGCCTCAGTAGAAGTCTATGACAAAGCTCGCTTAAAGCACCTGCAGCTTTTGAAAGGCTTTAACTCAGCCTTAGCTTTGCTTTGTTTTGGAGGTATTGCAGGTATGAGATCAACACACACACAGAGCATTTGCCAAGCTTCATTAAAGCTTTAAAAAAGCACCACTGAAGCATCATTGAAGCACCACAGAAGCATCAGAAACACATCAAAAAAGCATGTTGAAAATGTTGGTGCTTTAATGTGTGTTGAAGTCGAAGCAAGTGTAAATGAGCCCTTCAAGTGTTTCCCAGTGCTAAACCTCTCATTTAAATTCTGAATTGCCGGATTTATACATTTCATATGCCAGTATAAAGGAATAGTAGTGGTAAAAATGAGCACTTGTGAGTTTAAAAATAATTTTTTTGTATAATTCTCCTTTACCCACTTAAGGACCGAGCCTCTTTTTGAGATTTGTAGTTTACAAGTTAAAAACATTTTTTTTTTGCTAGAAAATTACTTAGAACCCCCAAACATTATACATTTTTTTCTAACACCTTAGAGAATAAAATACTTTCTGTCACAACATATTTGCGCAGCGGTCTTACAAGTGCACTTTTTTTTGGAAAAAATACACTTTTTTGAATAAAAAAATAAGACAACAGTAAAGTTAGCCCAATTTTTTTTATATTGTGAAAGATAATGTTCCGCCAAGTAAATTGATACCCAACGACACACTGGCAACGCTCCTAGAAGAACTCTTTAAACGGGCATGGAAGAGACAGGTCTTATCCCAGAAACTTTTTTATGAACAGGGCAACAAACCTGGTAAACTGTTAGCTAGATTCACACAAAGACGCACCCTTGCTTCCACAGTTCACCATGTTGTAGACGCCCGAGGATCACTTACTCCAAAAATGAGGACATTGCCAAGCAATTCAGCACATTCTACAGCAACCTTTACAACCTAGAGCTTAATGAACATAGGCCCATTTCGTCAGAGACGCGACGGGAGCTCATGAGAGATTTCTTGCTCAAGTATAGCCCTTGACCACTGTCCACCACTGATTGGCAAGCCTAAAGCCCCATACACACGGTCGGACTTTTTCATGGATTCTGTCCGATCGGACAAGGTTGTTGAAAAATCAGACCGTGTGTATGCACCATCGGACAGTGTTCGTCGGTTTGTCCGACGGACAAAGTCTTATCTCCTGCTGGAAAGATTTGCCGTCAACACGGTCCGATCACACCAAATCCGATCGTGTGTACGGTTGTCCGACGGACAAAGTGCTACGCATGCTCAGAAGAAATTCTGTGACGGAAGCGCTCGGTCAGGTAAAACTACCTTTCCTAATCGACACAGCACATTCGTCACGCTGCAATGTTAAAATGTCTTTAATGCAGCGCATTCTCTTTTTCTTTACAATGCAACAAGAATGACATGTTTTAGCTGCTCCTATTCACCCGCACTTCTCACAAACTTAGTTCTTTATTACTTTGCAGCATTTATTCACTACATGTTTATTTTTACTCAGAACGTAAAAGAATCTTTTTTATTTTTTTACCATGATTTGTCTTTTTTTTTTTTTTTTGGGGAATACATATTTGAAGGAATATTTTTTTTTTTTTGGAGGGGGGTTGTGTGTCTCAACTTACCAAAACCACATTATTAACATTTGTATTTCTTGCTTAAATTTACTAGGAGTTTGTGGGTTGTTGGTGCCCCTTGTTAATTCTACTTTAGGATTAGTGAAATGTACCTGCCTACTCAAAGAAAAACTGTCATTGTAGAAAAGTAAAACACAATAGTCAATGATAGTCAAAAAAAACTTTATTTAGGTCACACCAACAAACCAAAGAGGAACGCAGCCATGGTGAAACTTGGGGAATTTGCAAAGCCTTGGCCCCCCACGGCAACCATCATTGTTCAAGCGTAGAAAATTGGGGGCCTGAGGAGTACGTATATTAAGGGGAGTGCAATCTGGTCGTGAAGTCCAAAGTATCCGGAACTGCAGCAGATGCCATCTAGGTCCCCAGGCTCTGGTACTACAAGAGGCTCCATCTTCTCTCAGACCAGACTGATTCCAGGTCGTCACTCTCAGGTCTTCCTTCCACGCTTCCTTGCACGCTGTGGCTGTCGTGCTGGTGGGGTGGCAGAAGGAGGAGGAGGAGGAGGAGGAGGCGGAGCATGGTAGCTATGGCAAACATGTGTGACTGGGGTCATCTCCCCAGCCTTACCCTTATTTAGGACATGGAGGATGAGCCCCTCACACATGTTGCGTTGCCTCACCTCCATACCCATCATTTTTGTGACAACCACCGAGCCAAAGGTCTCCTCGTCGGCGGGTGTGGCATGTAGGGAGTCTGAAGCCTCTCTTATCATGCGGAGCGCTGACTGTGCCGCATAACCCCCCCTTCTCGCCCTTTTGTACGGAAGGCGGAGGGGAGGGGTTTGGGTGTCAGTCAGGCTCCGAGGCCTAGCCCCCTCTTGGCTGCCACTACCCACCTCGTGGCTGCCACTAACCCCTGCCTCCTCCTGACTGCCACCTTCCACAGCCACCTCCTGGCTGAGGTCTTCCTGTGTATGAAAAAGGGACATAGTTTCAGTTATTTGTTCATCAAACACACACAATTCTCATCTAGTGACTGTTGCAAAATGTTTACAAATAGAAAACCATACAATTCTCAGCCCTGCAGTTTAGATTCTGGCCCCAAATGTCTCCAACACCACTGTCTGTTGATATGTCAAACACGTTAGGAACTAAGCAATTGGGGATCCTGAATTAAGTGAACATCATTCATTATTCCCATAAATGGTAACAAAAATACTATACCTGGAACAAGCTGGGCTCCTCCACCTCTTCCATACTGGAAGGCCCAGGTTGCTCCTCGGAAGCCTCATCAGGGGTGGGCTGCGCGCAAGGAAGCGTGGAAGGAGGAGTCGAGGTTGGCTCCGTGACATCAGTCTGGTCTTTCAGAAAATGGAGACTCTGATAGTACCAGAGCTTGGGCACATAGACCTCATCTGCTGAAGTTGCAGTTTCCTCAGACTTCACGACCTTCTTCCGCTCCCTGATATACGCACTCCTCAGGCTGCCAATTTTCTTTCTTAGATCATCAACAGTTGCCGTGGGGAACCTTGGCTTGACAAATTCCACAAGTTCCTCCAGGGCTGCGTGCCTCTTTGGTTTGTTGGTGTAATGTGGGTGTTTACCCTGCCATAAAACGGGAAATTCCCTGAATTTGGCAATGAAGAGGGGGAGAAAACTCATGTCGTTGAATCCCTGCATAATCTCTGCAAGACACAACACCACACAAAACCCTCTCAATTATGTCAGGCTAAACTCTCCTAATCTTCTCCATAAAGAAGCCTCAAGTTCAAATCAGTCTAGGCTAGTTATGTACCAACGTCAAATTGTACCTTCGTTTGTAGCGATCGTCTCGTGCGTGAGTTTTCTCTCCCCTCGTCTCCCAGATCGTGGCTACGACACAGGCGTGTGACGTTTTATATACAGTGCGCATGCGTCAAACTCCGCCCGCCCCTGACGATCTTTCTCGTCTATTCCCCACCCCTTCTCTTTACGGCGCAGTGGGGAGAGCACATGGCGTGGACACAGCAGGTGCGCCCCAAATATCCCACCAACGAGGAGGAGGACGAGGAAAGTCCGGAGGCAGAAACGTCCCGATCCCGGAGCCTGAAATTCAAGGCGTCCAATATGTCATTTGGAGAAATGTTGGAGATGGTGGACATATTAAAGAGGAGCGACTATGATGGGAAGTATGGGCCTTACCTCAACCCCAATGTCCGCAAGGCCAAGATCATGTCTAAAGTTGTGAGAAGGCTGTACAATCAGTTTGGGGTACAACGATCCAAGGAGCAACTGAGGAAACGCTGGTCAGACCTGAAACTGAGGGAGGCCGATCAGTACAGAAAGATCAAGCGAATTCTTCAAAAAAGTAAGTAGTTGGGTTTTGTGTTTGATTTCTTGCTTGCATACTGCTCCATTGTGGTTTGATTTTTACAAAGTTGTACATTCCAAAATGGCCACTTTCAGGTTCGTCTGTGCATTCGATCGTACTCAGCCTCGATCTTTCTGCCACTGTCATGGTCATGTGTGTGTGTGTCCATTCGATCGTACGCAACCTCGATCGTTCGGCCACTTATAATACGATGTTTGGTGTTTTTTTGGGGGAAAGGAAGTTTGTTCTCACTAGAAATGTCATCAAGAATGTAAAGCCAATTTATTCAATGTAAAGGAGAGGTCACCCAGTAGCTGTTTACCCATCTGGACTCTAGAGCACTAGTGCTGGGACACCCAAACCCCCTTTTTATTAGGCTTTTCCACACATGTGCTCCAGTGGATACTAGAGGGGTGTCTCCATCACACAAACTTCTAACAAAAAGCTAGTCAGTTTAGCACCTTTACAAAGTGACTACATTCATGTAGTTGGCATTTGTAACTGGCCAAACTAAAATAGTGTCCGTCACTTTCAAGCAATGTTTGTCATTTCCTATTTCTGCCCTCAATAGATTGTGTTGCTAAATCTTCCTTTTGTACATTCTCATAGGGGAGCGAAAACTTGGGCCGTCTGAGGAAACCCCCAAACCAACACCTCCCAAAAAAGGGGAAAGAGCAGAAGCAGAGGAGGAGGAGGAGGAAGGAGAGATCATCGAACTTGGAGAAATTGTCACCACAACAGGTGAGTGTGGGAGAACACAGCTAATGGTAAGCTAATCCATGTATGGCTGCCTCATTTCCAACACCCCATTTTTGTTTGTTTGTGGTTTTTAGGTGACGTGGATGTTGTGGAAGAAAAATCGCACTTTACCACAGAGAGTGCCCACGTACTCATCGGAGAGATAATGGTCTGCAATAGAGATCTAGATTACATAAAGCAAAACATCAATGATGTTCAACAAAAATTGAAGAACATCATTGATGTTTTAGGAAAAATATGAAAACGCACCAAGTAATTAACACACATTTGTGCCAGCTTCTGAACACATTTGCAACTTAAAAACTGTGTGAAATTTGGAACATGCACACATTGTGTCCACATGTGCTAGCTCCCATCATGGTGGATGAATGCCAACGTTTTTTTGGGGGTGCAAACACTTTACGAACTACGAAAGTGGTTGTGGTGAAGGGGTTGCACCCCAAAAAAACGTCCATTCATCCCCATGATGGAAAATGGCACTTTTGAAGCTTCTAGGCATGTGTTTTACCATCTAATGACCATTTTCAGACCCAAATTGTGTGCATGTTCGAAATTTCCACTTTTCGGGGGTGACCCCCCCCATGTGATGAAGGCAAGATCAAACACACTTTGAACATATAGTCATGTCTGATCTTGTCTTCACTTTACAAAGTTGAACTTTCCTAGTTCATAGGTTCTGTTTAGCTCCATGCCTGGTTTTACCAATTGCGGAATGTTTGTAAACAATGTTGTAAATAACCAAGATGTTGTCAGTTTTGGCGTGAAGATTGTAAACGCACTTGTGAATGTTTTCCAAGTAAACTTTTTTATTTTTCTAAATGTGTGGCTTCCTTATTTAAAAAACACAATGCATTATGTATGTAAAATGTAAAGGATATGGGGGGCAATGGGTGTTATTTACTAAAGGCAAATCCACTTTGCACTGCAATTTCCTTTCCCAGGGAACTTTTTCAATGCACTTGTAGAGCATAGCGGATTTGACTTATGTAAATGACACCCACAGTGCTTTGTACGAAAACACGGAGCACAGCATTTTTCAGAATACACACATGTCAGACCTGGTGATGAAAAGGAGTATTTTGGGTGTCAGTTATGCAGGACAAACCTTCTCTAGACCAAAGATTAGGTAGCAAACACACAACATGAGAATAATCTTTTTGGGAAGAAGAGACTGTTACCTCCTTTTGCCCAGAAAGTGCATTCCCACTGTCGAAGGCAAAGGGAAAAAATGTCAAGGTAAAATAAGCTAAAAAGAAGACTGAAATGACAAGAAATCAGAGGTTGGTTAAAATATCAGATTTATTAAAAAATGCCTCTCACACATCGTCAGGCAGAGCAATGGCCCCCTACCCACAAAGTACTCCATATATTGCTTGCGGACCACGCGGGCATTTAGAGGGGGCAAGCCTGGACGTGCCACTTGAAGGGCTGTGAGGTCCACATTTGGAGGGCCCTCCACATCTGGGCCAACGGGCACCACATAGTTCCTGTTATGTCTTTTGAGGAAGTTGTGCAATATGCAACAGGCAAGAACTATGTGGTTCAGTTTGTATTCCGCCAAGTTAAATGCCGTCAGGAACAGGCGGAAGCGGCTGGCCAGGATGCCAAAAGTGTTCTCCACCACTCTTCTGGCTCTGGACAGCCTGTAGTTGAAGACCCTCTGGTCCGGGGTGAGGGTCCTCATCGGGAACGGCCTCATCACATGGGGAGTCAACGCAAACGCTTCATCTGCGACAAAGACGAAGGGGAGTCCTTCGGCATTCTCCTCTGGAGGTGGCAAGCACAGACTGCCACTTTGGAGACGCCAGTAGAACTCCGTGTGCGTAATGGCACCACCATCCGAGATCCGGCCGTTCATCCCCACGTCCACATACATAAACTCGTATGTTGCCGACACAACCGCCAACATCACTACACTATTAAACCCTTTATAATTATAATAGTAGGACCCCGAGTTGGGCGGTGGGACGATGCGGACGTGTTTCCCATCAATTGCCCCTCCGCAGTTAGGAAAGTCCCAACGGCTGGCAAAGTGGGAGGCCACAGTCTGCCATTCCTGTGGCGTGGAAGGGAACTGTGGAGTGAAACAAGAAAAAAAAATTAGTCACTTTGCACTTAAACATTGCAAGCAGATTAGACAATCAACATCTTGGAACAAGAGCATTGTATAAAATTGGAGGCTGGAAAGTATTTGCACAGAAAAGTAGAGGCTCCCCTTCACAGATTACTCACCCCCCATCAATCCCCCCACTTCTGATGGGCCATTGGCAATAACTAGGGTTTTGGTGGGGGGGTGGACAGGTAACCCTCTGCACTTCATTGATTGGCAAATGGCTCAATAATGTGTGCTAGTTTGGCCAGACCCTCTGTACTTAACACTATTGGCAGCCCCCAGGAAAGATAAAATAACATTTCAACCCCCCCCCCCCCCCCCAAAAAGGCAGGCACATTGTGACATTCTGAAATTACCAAGCAAGCTAATAGGAGGGAAAGAAGACAAAAAATTAGGAAATGGAATGTATGGAGGCAGCCCCTTGCACTACATGCTTTGCTGAATTCATCCCTAAAGATGCCCACTATAAAGAGGTAGGTATATAGTGTGTATGGACCTTGGGAAAGCCAGCAGATAAAGGATTGGTACCATCTGACAGAGCAGTTGGGGGAGGGGGTTCCTAATGAGTTTGCCACCCCCCCCCCCACCAAAAAAATAAAATTCTAAAGGGGCTCTACATGAAGTAAACCACACAGCAAACATTTGTGCATATTTTAGGGGGTGTTTGGGGGCAAACAATACTATGCAGCAGACAAAAGACATTGATTAAGTGACTAGGCCATAGGTGTCTATTGGGGCAGAAGAGCATGCTGGGGAGGTAAGTGAAGGGAAAAATGCATGAAGGAGAAAAGGGGCACAGCATATTAGAACATATTACAATCATGGTAATTAGGGAAGGAGGTCAAAAATAGAAGACATTAGCAAACAGAGCATACATAGAAGGGAATAGTAAAGTATAAATGTTACCTTAATATAGTCCTCCTGCAGGACCTGGATGATGGCAGAACAGGTCTCTGGAATAATGATTCCCAGGGCCTGGGGAGAGATACCTGAAGAGAACTTCAAATCCTGAAGACTTCTCCCTGTCGCCAAGTACCTCAACGTGGCAACAAGCCTCTGCTCCGGAGTAATGGCTTGTCTCATGCAGGTATCCTGCCGGCTGATAAAGGGGGTCAGCAAAGCCAAAAGACGGTGAAAATCGGGGTCCGTCATCCTGAGAAAGTTCCTGAAATCATCAGGATTATTCTCCCGGATCTCACGAAGCAAAGGCATGTGCGAGAATTGGTCACGCTGAAGCAACCAATTCTTGGTCCACATACTCCTCGTCACTCTGTTCATGGACGGGTCTTGGCTCAAAGCTAAAAGCCCGACACCAATTCCGCGTACAGCACAAACTCGGCGAAGAGTACGCACGGGAATCATCGCTCAGAAGGTCACAAAAGGTCGGCTGGTCAGAACGGACAAACAGAAAGCACCGATAAACAGCAAGGCCTGAAAGAACGAAATGAATACCAGAAACGAGCAGACAATAAGCAGTGCAAATCAAAGCGTCAATAGAGGAGTGGGGGAGGGCCTTGAAGACCATGAAACCGGGCAAAAGTCCGGGGCCAAATGGCTTCTCCGTCCAATATTATAAATGCTTTGCGGAGATTTTGGCACCTAAATTCTTAAAGGCCTTCAACACCCTTTCCAACGCACCAGCAGCGTCCAACAGCTTACTGGAGGCTTACATCACAGTAATTCCCAAGGATAATAAAGACCCGACTGACGTAGCTAACTATCGACCCATATCCCTCCTGAATGTTGACGTCAAACTGTTCGCTAAGATTCTGGCCACTCGCTTATCTTTTCACATTCCGGCATGGGTGGGATTGGATCAGGTTGGTTTTGTCCCTGGGCGAGAGGCCAGGGACAACACCATCAAGGCCCTCAACCTGCACCACTGGCTCACATCCATGGGAAAGAAGGGGTGCTTTCCCGCTATGGATGTGGAGAAGGTGTTCGACAGGGTGGCCTGGGACTATATGGAAGCGGTCCTGGAAGCCCTAGGCTTAGGAAGCGGTATGCGAGCATTTATTAGAGCTCTATATACCGGGCCCAGAGCTAGAGTCCGTGTCAATGGTCACCTGTCGGACGCCTTCCCCAGCCATAATGGGACCAGACAGGGATGCCCCCTGTCCCCCTTGCTGTACATTCTCACCCTAGAACCCCTTCCCCAGTGTATCCGGGCACACCCGGACATAAAGGGAATAGAGGTACACCAGAGGGAATATAAGATTGCCGCATTTGCGGACGACATCTTACTTTTCCTCTCATCCCCATTGACGTCCCTACCCAACTTAATGCCAGTGCTAGACCATTTCAGGAATATCTCAAACCTGAAAATCAATTTTTCAAAATCATACGCTCTAAACGTATCTTTACCCCCTAAAACAGTCCAAAGCTGTCAGGCAAACTTCCCATTTTGCTGGAAACCAGATGCGATTACTTACCTGGGAATCCAACTCCAGAGCAAACTCAAAGACCTCTATGATAGTAACTTCCTCAAGGAACTAAAGCACATACAACAAGATTTGCTCAAGTGGGATGCCCCCACTATCTCCTGGTTTGGTCGGGCCTCTATCTTAAAAATGACGGTCCTCCCCCGTTTGCTGTATAAACTACAGACCATTCCAATTCGCCTGCCACCCTCCTTTTTTACAACATACACACGTATGTGCAGAACCTTCATATGGGGGGCCAAGGCAGCACGCATAGGAGTCAGGGGGGGGGGGATTGGACTCCCAGATCTCCAGAGGTACTACTGGGCAGTACACTTAAGCCGGGTAGTAGACTGGAAACTACATGCCTGATCGCGGACACTGAATTGCAGTATACCGTATGGCTGCCAAAACGCACTTAACGCAGGAGGTTCAATCCCACCCTCTGATTGGGGCGACATTGCACGAGTTTGATAGGGCGTTCAAAGTACATTCACTTTCCAAACCATACTGACCAATTACCCCAGTGAAAGGTAATCCGGACTTCTCTCCGGGTTTGGAGGGAGGCTTCCTCCAAGCAGAATGGCCGCACACAGAGATGCTGGCCAAACATTTCTTCTCCAGGGGTAGATTTCTCAGACAGGGGGAACTAGCATCGCTCTCGAACACAAAAACATTCCCATTCTGGACGTATATGCAGCTGAAACATTTCTTAGACAATCCCACCAACAGAGGGAAGTTTGCCAATGCCCCTACGATTCTGGAATCTCTGTGTTCAAGTTCCGCTCCCCAGAATCACTTAATATCAGGACTATATGCCACAATGTTTGGAGAGCTGTATGCCTCCCTGAAATCGGATCATGCTTATTGGGAATCGGAACTGGGCATAGAGATCGATGACAAAACCTGGGACTGGGTTCACCTTTATATACACAAAGGCTCCATGAACACCCATACACAAGAAAACGGGTACAAAATCAAGATGAGGTGGTACAGAGCACCAGAAATTATTCATAAATACATACAGACCGTCTCCGACCAGTTCTGGAGGTGTGAGCGTAGCCTCGGCTCGTTCCTCCATATCTGGTGGTCATGTCCTCTAATTCTCCCGTACTGGCGCAAAATACATGAAATAGCACTGGAAATATCCTCTCTTCCGCTGGAATTTTCTCCGGCCCAATATCTCCTACACGTCTCCAAAATCCCTCGTAGAAAATATCACAGGTCAATTGCTCTTCATATGATAAATGCCGCTAGACTATGTGTCCCAGTGCACTGGAGGTCCAAGTCACCCCCGTCCTTAAAAGAATGGGTGGCTAGGATGAACCAGATAGCAACAATGGAGGAGCTGGTTAACACAGCTCACGACAGGATTGATGTATACTCTGCAATTTGGACACCTTGGCTCGATTATCATCAGACACAATACTGTCAAGACTTGATATGTTGAGACATCCCGAGGAGGGTAGTTGGAGGAGGGTAGTTGGTGGTGACCCCACTCCCTCCTCTGATGATACCGACACGGTGCCTTCCCCAATCCCTCCCCCCGCTCCCCCCCCCTTTTTTACCCACTCCTAGACCTCTGGATCCTACCTTTCTCCACGCTATTACCCCCTTTCTCTCTCTTCTCTATTCTCATCTTTTTTCTAACCTACACTCTTACTCATAATCACAATACGCTCCTGATTAGAGTGACGATCATACTACTAGTCGCTCGCGCTAAATAAGTCTCTGGGCTCCACATTTGGAAGCGACACAGGTTAACGCGCACGAACGTCCCACGCATTAAGCCTCAATAAGTAGGCCCAGAAGCCACTTACATGGTAGTCACCACGAATGTATGTCTCCCTTGCGTCCTACGAACAGGACCATACTTTTCCCTAAACAGGGAGAATGGAACAATAAGCAGAATTGACTCCACCAAGCTGTATTATTGGGAGGGGCCGAAGTGCGGGTTCATTCAGGGACTGCCACCACCAAATCACATGGTATATTGCCTTTGAATTATCATCTTTTATTGGTCTATGTTATTGTGACCTTGCCGTTTGTTTCACGGCACTAAATGTGATGTAACTCTTCTTTTTTTTGTTGTTTTTGTTCTGTTGAAAAAACCCTCAATAAAAATCTTTGTGGAAAAAAAAAATTGATACCCAACATGTTACGCTTCAAAATTGCGCCCGCTCGTGGAATGGCGTCAAACTTTTACTCTTAAAAATCTCCATAGGCGTTGTTTAAAAAATTCTACAGGTTGCATATTTTGAGTTACAGAGGAGGTCTAGGGCTATAATTATTGCCCTCGCTCTACCTTTGCGATACCTCACATGTGTGGTTTTAACACTGTTTGCATATGCCGGCGCTACTCACATATGCGATCACTTCTGCACGTGAGCTCGGCGGGACGGGGCGAGATTAAAACATTTTTTTTTCTTATTTATTTTACCTTTTATTTTTTATTTTTACACTGAAAAAAAAAATGTTTTACTTTTATTCCTAGTACAAGGAATGTAAACATCTCTTGTAATAGAAAAAAAGCATGACAGGACCTCTTAAATATGAGATTTGGGGGTCAAAAAGACCTCAGATCTCATATTTACACTAAAATGCAATAAAAAATAAAATAAAAATTGCCATTTAAAAAAAAAAAATGGCCCTTTAAGAGCTATGGGCGGAAGTGATGTTTTGACGTTGCTTCCGCCCTGCAATGGTATGGAGACGAGTGGGGGCACTGGAGCACGGCGGGAGAGAGGGGGCAATAAAAGTGATCTTGCGGCAAATCCGCCACAGAGACCACTCTTATCAGAAAGCAGACCACCGGCCGAAGAAGAGGATACCGGGGTTATGGCAGCTAGCTGCTGCCATAAGAACGATGTTCCTCTTCAAAGTTAGGACGTATAACTGCATGCGGCGGTCCATAAGTGGTTAAGGGGGCATGGCAGGGGGTGTGTCCCATGTCTACATACTTTTGGTAATAGGTGTTCTTCGTTCACATCTCAAAAAGAAAGAAAGAGAGAAGACAGTAAAGTGACAGAGAGATGAGCTCATTTGCGTCTTCTCTTTCAGAGTTCAATCACAGGCTGGAGGCAGGTGCAGGACTTTGTTTTATTACTCAAAAAAAGGAAAGTCAGGCTGGCTGTGTAAATCTCAATAATGAACATAAAGAAATAGAGCAGAAGACCTTTTCTGGGTAATCAGCTGTAATGTATAACATAGTATTTTATCTATATGATTTTTTTCCTGGAGCTTAGCTTAAAGCCTAATGCCCCGTACACACGATCGAAAATTCCGCCAACAAAAGTCCGATGAGAGCTCCATCGGACTTTTGCTGGAAATTTGAGAGCATGTTCTCAATTTTTCGGTAATTCCGATCGCCTCTACATTTCCGACGCGCAAAATTCCTACACATGCTCGGAAACAATTCGATGCATGCTCGGAAGCATTGACCTTCATTTTCTCGGCTCGTCATAGTGTTGTACGTCACCACGTTCTTGAAGGTCGAAAGTTCAGAGAAGTTTTGTGTGACCGTGTGTATGCAAGCCAAGCTTGAGCGGAATTTTGTCGGAAAAACGATCCAAGTTCTTTCCGACAGAAAATCCGCTCGTGTGTACGTGGCATAAGTCTATTATACTGGTAATGTACTTGGAATCTGGTATAAGCCAGGTCTCATAAATGATGATGCTGAAATTCAGATGTTTCTGCAAATTAAAAAAAAAATCTGAAATACAATCCTTATTGTTGGCAATTTCAACTATCCAAAAATCAATGGCAGCCATCATTGAAGCAGCTGCTTCTAGTAAAGAACACACAACTTGTATCCACTGTACAACACAATTACCTTAGCCAAAACAACCAAAGAAAAGCTTTATTATATTTAGTAATCTCTAATAGACCAGACGCCAGGGCCTGAATTTGAACCCAGAACCTCTGCTGTGTCAGGGAACATCCATTCTTGCTGAATCCTGGACAGTCCCCTGGATAATTCCTTGAATAATCCTGTCTTGAAAATTGTTTGTCTTGAACCCTGAACTCTGAACCGCCTGATTTAAGCCACATGTCTGCACTGCCTGTTTGCTAGATTATTGTGCTGTCTCCTAATTATTGTAAGGAAGCAGGCAGAAATAAAAGAATTATAGAAATCAGAAAAATATTGAAAAATACGTCCATAAAATTAGTGACCTAATTTAAAGACGGCATACTCAGTCAAGGCGTGAGGAACTAAAGAGAACTGAAAATCCATCCACTAAGCCTTTGCGAAGCACAAAAGAGCCCTAATATTTACAATAAGTACTTACATCATATATCCAAGATATAAGAAATTTACCTCTCAGTGACGGACAGACCCAAGCAAACATTTTCTTTTGAATGCTCAGTTTAGTTAAAAACCAACTGATTTATACAGACATAATATATTGGTGATATTACTGGTTCCGATAGCACAAAAATGACATAAATACCTTCCGTTTTAAAAAGGCTCTGCTGTATTCTAAAGACTAGAACACATTTAATTGTCCTCTTGTAATTGCAAAGGCAATTGTTCACTATAATGTATAACAAATCATCGGCTTGTTTTCCTTAATGTCATCTTTGCAGGTTGTAAAATGGTTTTCATCTGCTATAGCTCAATGCTTCCATTTGTACTCCAGGTAGACTGAATGTTCCAGTAATGGCCATGTGCTTGAAGCCAGTTTTCTCACAACAAAATTACCACTGTCAAAACTGAGTGAATGACAGTGTAATCATTACAATCACTTAAATCTACTTCCAGCTGAAAGCCACAAATCTCATAAAATGCTGTAAATGACACTAAAAAGGCTATAGCTACACCACTTCTTGCAGTTCCATAGAAGCAACAATAAATGTCCGATGGAACCGAGACAATCAATGTCTATAAAATCTTAAAGGTACTTGTACTAGGAAAGAAGCAAAATACTCTAAGCCCAGATACATGGCAAAAGCAAACTGGAAAATATAAAGTGAAGGTGTCTGTAGTTTCAAAGATTTCCATGTAAATAATGCACATTTAGGCTATTTATAAAGAAAACATAAATCTGGACAAAACTGATTTATTTAGATTGACTGGGTATTTTTTCTGTTATTTACAAAGATGTGAAAACTGGGCTGGTGAATACAAAAAAAAAGTGTGTCTGAAGAAATGAAAAATAAGTTTTAAACCCCAAACTCATAAACCAACTACAGAATGACATCAATAGGCTGCTCCACAGGCCTACTGTCTGCAAACAATTCACCAACTGAAAGAATGTGAGTCAGCGTTTACTGACATTGGGTGAGATCTATATGTAATAAGATAGAAATAAAAATAAAGATAAAACTATGCAGACTAATAAGAATAGAAAATAAATTATAAAAGTGAATCAAGTTCATGTAGTCCATCAATGGGTGAAACCACAGGAAGACAAAGCCAATGGGAAAAAAACAGCAGGTGGTAACTGGACAGAAATCACACAATGGCTGCTCCTTGTTGAGGTATGGGATTCCCTCGAGAACAGAAACAAAAGGAGAAAACAGGATGCTAGGTCAGTGTGGATAAAAAACAACACTTTATTCCAATATCCACTTACATCTAAAAAGCCTGCAGACTGCATGTAGAGGTGATGTGGTATCATGCATGGTAATCCAAGACAGTAGATAGGGTGGACTGGAGGGCTGCTAGGAATGTCCGGACCCTTCAGTGCCATATGATGAGAAAACCCAGAGGAGGAGCACAGCTATTCTGCTCACAGGACATGCAGGGAGAGAGGTGAGCTGAGGGAGGAACATCAGTTTGGGGTGGTAAGCTGAGCACAATACCTGGCAAAGTTTAATGCCAGGAGGGAAGTTTATGTGGAAATATGTGAAGGGTTGGAATAGCAGCGAGTGTGTGTTGGAGCCCTGCAGAGTTTGCAGCCGCCCAAGCTAACATACATCTCCTAAGCAGGAACACATCACTATCTCCCCAAGCATTCTGTCCAGATAATGTGCAGTTAATTTATGACCTTTCCGTTTAACCCTGTGTTATCCAAACTCTGTTCAATGAAAAGTGTAAACTCACCACCTAAACACTCTATATACAAAATAAAATTCCCCAATAAAGATCAGAACATGATGTTCACATTTGCATGGAAGCACAATTGAATGAATGCTGATTATTCAACAGTTAAGCTTCATACACACTATACGAAAGATGGATGAAAAATACAACTTTTGAAGCTTTCGTGCATATGAGCGTATCATTTTTTTTTTTTTTTTTTTGGTATCTTGGGTGGGAGTTCCAACACTTTTTTCCCCAGGACTTGACCCCTGGTTAACAGTAACTCCGAAGTAAAAATGAATCTTGTAGTCTTCAGCTAGCACTTTAAGAAAACTGTAATCCTGAATGGTAGAACAAAGCAGTTGAGCTGATATGAACTTTGCCAGAAAAGAATGCTGGATCTTCCTGTGTAAGCTAAACACAAGGTTGCGCTGTGACTGCTTGCTGTAAAGGTATAGTATCCAGAGGAACTGTAAATACCAGCAGTATGGAATACAGATGTCTGCATACAGTGTCAATGAGGTTAAGTGAATCTGTATCCTGTGGCACTATTGATACTAGCAAAGCAACAAGAACAGAGATGTCTGTATACAGCGTTTGTTATAGTATAAGAACTGACTTTCAGTGGCACTACATGTACCACTAAGCTGAACTGAATGGCTGATGTCTGAAAGCAGGGTTTTAATGCAATTAGATGGGCTATGCCCGCTAACCACTCTGGTCTCAGATACAGCTTGCAACGATGTAGGTGATGAAGAAGACTCTTTCTCTGTATCCTGGCTCTGGGAAATGGTGTCCGCCGCGTCACGCTTCAGCCTACTTGGATTTGAAGTGCAGGCATCTCTGGATCACCTGGAACACCCTCTGGTCCGCTGTAGGGAAGAAGCAATGCTGTCCACAGAGGTCCCTCTGGGTATAGCTGAACAGCTCCACACTGTGTAGGCCGCAACTTAACAGCAGCTCACTGTCACACAGACTGTCAAACGGCTTTCCTAGAGAGAGATCTAGGCCTCAATCCATACCTCTTATAGTCTCCCCCAGCAGTCTGTTCTTCTCTCCTCTGCAGTGTGGAAGTTGTAGTCAATAAACAGTGAAATCCCAATGTGAAACTTGAGTCCTGGAACTACAATTCCCTGTATGCTTTGCTTCATGGTATTCAGTCTGCTAGCAGGATGTGATGACACAGCCTTTGCTGCCACTAGAGGGAAACCGTTTCACTGTAGCAATGTTACAGAGTGTCTTCTGATTGCAGGAATATATCAAGCTCCCTGCTACATATCTGTTAGTAAATTAGTGATAGGTGAGGAGACGGAGTTTGCTGAGTGGTAGATAAATAGATTTGGCTCTCGTCAGCGTAGATATGGTATTGGAAGCCATGGGAGGCTATCAGCTGACCCAGGGAGCAGGTGTAGATTGAAAATAGGACAGGTCCAAGAACAGAACCTTGGGGGACCTCAACAGAGAAAGGAAAAGGAGAGGAGGAAGTGGAATTTTAAGTAAGCTAAAGGTGCAGTTGGATAAGTAGGAAGAGAACCAGCGAAGAGTACAGTCATGGAAGCCAAAGGCATGGAGTTTTTTGAGGAGGAGTAGTCAACTGTATCAAAGGCAGCAGGAAGGTCCAGGATTTGAATAGTGTCCATTGGTTTTGGGCGTTAGTAGATCATTTGTTAGTTTTAGGAGAGCAGTGGCGTGTTGAGGACAAAATCCAGACTGAAGGAGATCAAGAAGGCTGTTCTTGAGAAAGGTAGAGGAAAGAGGTCAGTAGTAATTAGGGAAATGTGCAGAAGCAGTAGTAACTCTTACGGTAGTAGGAGGGCAGAGGTCTGTGATAAGTAAGACAGAGTTCAGGGGTCAGGAGTAATACAGAGTGCAGAAGTCAGTAGTAGCGCAGATGTCAGAGGTCAGTAGTAAGCAACACAGAGGATAGAAATATGTAATGCTGAGCAATAAACAAAACATCAGAAGGCACCACCATTAAAGTCACAGGTGGCAAACACAAGGCCCATGGGCTGAATCCGGCCGGTCAAGCCTTGTCATGTGGCTCACGCAACGGCCCCCTTCCGCCACCTCTTTTTGTCGCACCTGTCTATTTTCCTCACCGACAGGTCTCCCAGGCAACAATAGTAAACCTCCTCAGTCCCTGTAGAGGCACCGGCTTTGTGTGAGCTCATACACGGTCCTCCCAGCATAGCCGTCAGTGTCTGAGGTTCCTGACAGCTCTGACCGCTGTTTTCTTTTATCCAGTGGGCTGCAGCCTGAGAGCTGGGTCAGGTAGGAAGGAGGGAGTATTTTTTTTTTTTGGTGGGGGGGCGGGGTGAGTTCAGAACCCAGGAGAAGGGGTGGAAATCAGATGTTGCACACTGTGCATAGCATACTTCTGAACCCTGCACTCCCTATGCAGCTCAACCCTGAACCCTGCTCTCCCTACACAGTGCACTCCTGAACCCTGCCCTCCATGTGCAGCGCACTCCTGAACCCTGTGATAATAGGGAGATTACATATAAGCTTACAAAGGAACTTAACTGCAGTTTTGCTGCTACAGAGCAACAGCTGTGCGCTGGATCACTTATTTATACATGATTCTGGATCTCCACCTGCAGGGGGCACACGTGTGCTGCCAGCGGGACACTTTTGCTGTGATAACTAACAGCCGAAGCTGATATGTGGGTGCCTGGCACTCAATGTCATCTGGCACGTCGATTATCAGTAAACTGCACAGAACGTTCTGTCAGGGGGGAGGGATGGATTCTGTTTTCCTGCAAAAGAAGGGACTAGAATCCATTACTTCACCTGATAAAAGCAGCAAACATAGTAAATGCAAACTGGCTACAGTTAACCCCTTGATCTTTGTAGATGTTAACCCCTTCCCAGCCAGTGTGATTAGTACAGCGACGATACATATTTTTAGCACCGATCACTGTATTGTGCCTCAGACATCGCACCAGTGGGAACTGGCCCTAAGAGAGAAAGCAGAGAGTAGAAGTGTTGGATTCCTTTTTTCTAGTGTTTACCAATGTTCCTAAACCAAATATCTAATACCTGGCATGTGTTAGCAGGAAAATGCAGAGACCATATAAAGAAATTATATATAAAAATAAGTGAGAGAACTGGGTGTTAAATGGTAGTTCCCTGGTTGATTGGATATACAAATGTATCAATTAAAAAAGGTGTTTAATCAAATATAAAAGACATATAAAGAAATTTTGCAGGGTTGTAGAAATGTGATCACACTTTTCATCTATGCAGTATATGGGAAGTGATAAAAATATGTACAGCTTAACAAAAAATAAATAATATTACTTAGTGGCATTGCTTATTACAGACGCTTCCTCCTTCCAAGTTTGCACATTTATAGAATCGTGGTATTTTTCTTGTTGAATTTTATATGTGGTTTTCGTTTAATTGTCTTGTATGACATTTAAAATGGAAATCTGACATTTTTAGATTTGTAGGGTGATTTCTTTACCCTGGGATCATTTTTAATGTTCAGTAGTTACATTTTACTGACTTGGATGTCAGAGAGGTAATGTTGCAATTGATTATGACATTAAGTATTACAGATCTTTATTTCCATTAAAATATATACAGAGCCTCAAGTCTGCTTCTTAAGGGCAACTCTACATGCATCTAAATCAAATTACAGAAAAAATCATTATAATCACATTTAAATCATTCTAAACATCTTAAACATTTATCAGAAATGTATATAAACATTAGTACTCACCAATAAGGCCCCTTTCTCATAGACGGTCCGTATGTCCGTTTTTTCATCCTTCCGTTTTTGGATGAAAAACGGACATACATGCATCCCTATGGGATTGCGGGTGCCAGCGGATGAACATCCGCTGATACCCGATATCGTCCGTGTCCACTATTGTCCGATTCTGCTGACAGAGGAAAACCCTATTTTTCTATACGTCTGCAGAGTGGATCGGATTGACACGGACAGACGGTCCATGTTCATCCGATCCCCCATAGAAGAGAGCGGAGATCTGACAGGGCGGTCCCTGCACAGTGTGCAGGGACCGCCCTGTCATCCGCGGACTCAGCTGGAATCAGCGGAGCGATCCCCGCTGAGCAAGCGGATGTTCACAGGGCGGATCATTACGGATCCGCCCCATGTGAAAGAGCCCTAACAAAGCGTTAACTGTGTGCTGCTTCCATCATCACAGAGAGAAACGAGCCATCATCCGACTGACAGTCAATAGTGTCAGACCTATTAGTCCTAGTCTGGTGGACATTGGATCATGATGAAGGTGGATTAAAGTAGGCCTCAAGCTATAAAAATGTAGGATATCAAAATGCGGGAGAACCATCATCACAGATTCTAATGATTTCTAATAACTTACAATAGCATATATCCACTATACACTCACTGCGAAAATGAAGAAGTGGGCAGCCCATCTCCGGGATATACAAGAGGGGCATACACCCGCATTTTGATATCCTAGATTTTTATCATTTTATCGTTTGATGCCTATCTTAATTCGCCTTCATCATGATCCAATGTCCACCAGACTAGGCTCTGACACTATTGACCATCGGTTGGATGGTGGCTCGTTTCTCTCTGTGATGCTGGAAGCAACACACAGTTAGGTGTCCTTTTATGAAGCAGTGATCAGCGGAGATCCTGAGGATCACCACTGATCACAGCCCATAAACAGTTTATAAACCAGAGATAATCGGGGGGAGAAGTGTTTGAACTTGTTCTCCCGCCGATTATCTCTGCACATGGAGAATCCTCATAGAATGACACAGTAACGGCCAGTGTATGAAGCTGTGATCTGAGCGCTTCACTGGCGATCTGTGTCAGAATTCACACTCCCCGATTCACCAGCTCAGAGGTGGAGAAGCGGGGAGTGAAGAGAGAAACCCGGGGGATCTGAGGAGGAAAGAGGAAGATTATTAACTTCCTTATGCCTCGTTCAGACCCCCCAACACTGTAACCATGTCCCCCTGTCATATATATGTGTATACATATATATAATGTGTATATGTATATATATATATAATGTGTGTATATACTTGTATATATGTGTGTGTGTGTGTGTGTGTATACATGTATATATAATGTAGGGGGGACTCTTTATTTTATTAACATTAATCACACTGGTGTCTGTCCATGTATTGAGCTGTGATAATTTATCACTGCTTAAAGCGGTTCTGCACTCTGAAAAAAAAATTTTTTTTTTTAGGATGTAATATAAAGTGTGCTTACCTTTATTAGGGGACTCACCTGTTCCATCTTCCATCTCGATCGCCGCCGGTTTTCGTCCGATGAAGTTCCTCGTCTTCTTCTTTAGTGCTGGGGGCCATCTTGCCTGTGGGCATGTGAAACACCCACAGGGACTTTAGATGGCCCAGCATGCACTGCCGTTACTCGCGCGTGCGCAGTAACGGCTCATCTGCCGAGATCTCACGAGATTTCGGCAGATGCGGCCGAAATCTCGGGAGATTTCGGAAGATGTGGCCGAAATCTCGCGAGATTTCGGAAGATACCCGCACTGGCTCCTGGGATCAATGACACCAGATCCCAGGAGACAGTGCGGCGTGACGACGATCGACGCAAGACCCCGCCCGCCGCCGCAGAGGGAGAAGACCGGAAGTCTTCAATTACAAGGTAAGTAAAAAAAAAAAAAAAAAAAAAACATTTCATTTAGTACTCTTTGCCTGATTTGGAAGGCAAAGAGATTTACTAAATGAAATGAGTGCAGAACCGCTTTAATAAATGGACATCTCAGTGTTTCAGTGAATTTCTGGTACTGTAATCTCGTAAAGTCTCACGAGATTCCAGTATCAGGGGCCGTTCTCCACTGTTTGAAGCGTTTGTAGATCACTCCACTCCTCCAAGAGCCGACTCCGCTTCATAAACTGGCACACAGAGGAGAAAGATCTCCTCTGTGAATGCCGGAGAATGAAGCAGTGAATAGATTTCACTGCTTCATAAAAGGACACCTTAATGTTTTGTAATTGGTGAGCACTAAGGTTTATATACATTTCTGAGAAATGTTTAAGATGTTTAGAATTATGTAAATGTGATTATAATGATGTTTTCTGTAATTTGATCAACAAATTTAGATGCATGCAGAGTTGCCCTGAAGAAGCAGACTCGAGGCTCTGCGAAATGTGTTGGACTACTTCATGCACAAGAACTCTTCAAGTTTTAATTGAGATCTAAGTATCTTATTGGCAACTGCCATATGTGGTTCATAGAACTATTTGTCAATTTTTTTATGATATTATATATGAATTTGTATCAATAAAATGTTATATCTAAACTATTACGTCTTCCTGTGCTTACCTCAGTGAGAACACTGAAAGTCCTAATGCAACTATGGGAGAGTGGTTTCTCCCATTTCTTTGAATAAATACAAAAGAAAGATGACTCAGTACTTGGCATGTTGAGTGACTGCAGGTTCAGATAACAAAGCAGGTCTTTTTATGCAATCTTGATGATCCGGGCACTGTGCAGGGGGATTGTTGGACCAATGGGGACCCATACTGCTGCTCTCAGTGAGGGCACAGAGTGATAGTAGCATCTTCTCTTTTAATATAGAGCAGTACATCTGTGAATGCATGATACCATCAATGAAATGCAGATCGCCGACACCAGCAGTACTCATGCAGCCCCACAAAAGACACTGCCACCACCATGTTTCATTGTAGGCACCATGAATTTTTCTTTGTACTCCTCATCCCTGAGACGTCATAAAGTTTTGAAGCCATCAGTTCCAAAAAACATTTATTTTGGTCTCATCACTCCAGAGTACAGAGTTCCAGTAGTCTTCTTTTTTCAACATGGGCCCTAGCAAATTCTAGGTGGGCTTTTTTATGCATGGACTTTAGGAGAGGCTTCCTTCATGGACAACACCCATGCATGCCTTTCCTCTGCAGTGTACACTGTATTTTATCATGGGAAACAATCACCCCAGTTTGGCTTTCTACAGTACTTCTTTAACTAACTGCAGTGAACTTGCATGGAGATTTTCTTCAACTCTTCTCATCAGAAGATGCTCCTGTCGAGGTGTTAACTTCTATGGATGGCCTGGACGTCTCTGTGAGATGATTGCCATTCCATCTTTGTTAAAAAAAAAAATGTATAATTTTTGCTACAGTATTCTGACTGATAAGTAAAGCTTTGCTGATCTTCTTGGAGCCTTCACCTTTCATGTGTAAAGAAATTATTTTCTTTCTCAGGCTTTGTGACATTTCTCTTCCATGTGGTGCCATTGCTGACAGCATGGGAAGGGGTTTTCTTTAAGTAACGCCCTTTTATAATCAACTGTCTGCTGGAAACCTGTTTAATGAATAATTAGACTCACCTATAGTTGAATTCTTGTTAATTAGGAATGTGTTGACTAAAATTTAGCTTTGCTCCTAAAGCCTCATACACACGATCGGACTGTGGACCAACTTTCCCGTGGATTTTTGTCCAAAGGGCGTTGGCCCCAAGTTGGTATTGCATACACACGGCAGGACTTTTTCAGCCAACTTTCACCAAATCACTTGGTTTTTCTGCTCTTTACCGCCACCTTTGGTCAACTTCTGTATTGTTGTCTGATCTTTTGCATTGGTTCTGCATTGGTTTGTACAAAAGTCTGTTGGTTTTGTGTACACACGGTCGGACTTTGGTCCATCGGACTTTTGTTGGCAGAAAGTTGGTCCGTTCGCACAGCCAACAAAAGTCCGATGAAACCTGGAAAAATTTGGTCCGATGGAGCGTACACACGGTCGGATGTTGGTCCAAACAGCTAATTTGCATGTTGGTTCTCAAAAAGTCAGATTGTGTGTATGGGCCTTAAGATTTTCATTGGGGTGTATTAATTTTTACAACATGGTCTTGAATTTATTTGTTAGGAACAATACTGTACTTTTTTGTGTGTGCAAATTAACAAGTCTTGGTTGCAATTAATGGCCTGCATTTGTGGGAGTATTTTGTACTATAGTGTCCCATAGAAAATTTTCTGACAAATCGGTTGGGGTGTACTCATTTATGCGCAGCGCTGTAGTTAAAGCCTGACTATACAACAAGTAAAAAATTCAAGACTTCAATTGGCCTTTACCTTTACATTTCCGTTTGCCCATTTTTTCTAATGTGACAGAATGGAAATGTATACAATAACTTAAAACAGTTGTTTTCAAACTGTATAAGTTGCCATGACACATAAACATAAATTACTAAAGGAAAACACTACAGCAGTGTAAAAAAAGAATGCTTTTGAAACAATATGCAATTCATATAAAAAATGGTAACACCTGTGTTCCACCTGTGTTATTGATTATAGCCATGAAAGCTAGTGATTACATCCAACAAAGCCACAGTGATTATTCCCATGAATGCCACCATTATTCTTAACAGTATAAAGCCCCATACACACGGTCGGACAATCCGCGGACCAGGTCGGTCGGATCCTGTCCGTCATACTTTGTCTGATGTTGGTTTTGCATACACACGGTAGGACAAAGTTGTCGGAAAATCCGATCATTCTGAACGTGGTGACGTTTGTTGCCTACGACGGGACTACGTAGAGGCTAGTAGCCAATAGCTTTGGTCTTGTAATGTGATCTGAGCATGCGTAGCACTTTGTCCGGTCGGACAACCGTACACACGATCGGATTTGGTGTGATCGGACCGTGTTGTCGGCAAATCTATCCAGCAGGAGATAAGACTTTGTCCGTCGGACAATCCGACGTACACTGTCCGATGGTGCATACACACGGTCTGATTTTTCAACAACATTGTTCAGACAGAATCCATGAAAAAGTCCGACCGTGTGTATGGGGCTTTACAGTGTTACCGTATTCATTCTCATAAATGCTAAAAATATTATTCCTACCTATTGCACAGTAATTATTTCCAACAATAAGCAAGTGAACACTTTTTAACAATGATGCTGTGCTGTAATGTGCTCTCTTTTATAAAATGTAAGCATGACCCCCCAAAAGTTACAAGCTGCTGTGATGTTGCAAATTGCTGGAGTTCTCCATATTTTGTGCATGTTAACATCTTTCCTGCTATAATAGGGTTCTCATCATATCTCAGTACCAGTGGCTTTACTTATCCTTAGTGAAACCACCCCTTCTTAATTCAATGCCCATGTGCTCCAAGTGACCAGACCAAAAAGTGCTAAATAAAGAAGAATATATCATTCAAAATCAGCTACTCTAGGAGTTTGCATTATCTGTCTAATAATTTGCTGAATTTAAATCTTAAAAAAAGAAAAAGTGTACGGATCCCCTTTTAAACTCTACAAGCCAGGTGGAAATGTTTGGAGAGCTATAGAGATTTAAGCCCGGTATCATGCTGATGCCTACAAGGATCCTGAGTGGTGGTTAGGGTCTTTGCAGACTAGCTAAAATAACTAAAATTGATCAGCATCACCATCAGTAAGGAAATAGGCTTCACTCTGGTGCAGGCATTGGAAGTACCTGCTCTTCAGTAGAGAGTAGAGCCACTGGTGGTGGGATAGGAACATTTACAAAAAGAACTTCCACACTAATGTCTCTATGATGGCTTCACTGGTGGAAACTGGCAATGGACAAATTAAGAAGTACCAGTGGTTATGGACATTCATAATCTGGAAAAAGCCAAGGGTCGTATCTATTTAGACAAAAGTAGTGCAAGAAACTGATACCAAAATTTAGGCAGAAGTGTAGCAAAAGGTTATTTTTGAGAGCAACAAGAGCTGAAAATCAAAACTATCGCAAAATGAAAATATTAACACAGCAATGTCATGGTAGGGTAAGCAAGGTCAGCATATAAACTCATTTCAAAGCACAGTAGTAGTTGCACCAATGAGCTAATAAACACTAATATAGGTATAGTATAAGTTGTTAACTTTAAAAGGTGAACTGGAACAATCAAGACCTGGGCTGGTGCAAACTGGTGCACAGACACATCCATATACAATAGTTTAATAAATGATTGAGGGTGTAAAAGGAATGCTGGTTAATGCATGCATGTGTGCACTAAAGAAGAATGATTACCCAGCAAGGATCAATCCACAGCCAACAAAGCTTATTGCTGACTATGCCTCATATGGCCAAGTATGATACAGGTATCTGCCAGATACTTGATTAGATGGATACACTGTAGGTAGCTTCCTGAAAACACCAACCCACATGCTCCTCCTTATTGAAAGAGTACATGATGAAGGGTATCCCCCGTCCAAAAAAAAAAAACCTGGTTTCCTCTGTGTTACCTTCGAAAAATATGATATAGGTGCAGGTGCGTGTAGGTAGGTGCCTACTTGGGAAGTACTGTACATACTTTATCAGGTTCTACCTCATGTAGTATTTCTGCACCATTTTAGCTGAGTAAATATGCTTAGTTTGTTTTGTCTATCAGGCTGCCCTGAAGTCAGGAAGGGGTTAATGTGCTGGCTTCTGGATGTTCATGGCTCTGACTCATTGTGGGGGCTATAAAGAGGAGGCAACGTAGCTGGGCCCATGGATAGGGAATTGCAAGGACTTTAGCCACAAGTAACTCTGCTTTAACTTTTGGGGTTTCCATCTTGGTGGGTACCCAGTTGGGGTACCAAAAAGGGATTAATGGACTTTACTATACAATACTATACTATACTATACTATACTATATTATACTATACTATACTATACTATAGTACACTATGAGGAGAGTGCCTGCTATACATCTGTGCGTGATACCAGGCTGGTTGATCCTTTCTGCTGCTTTGGAACAAAGATTTGGGTGTCTTTTTTGGATCTGACACTCATGCCTGGGGGCTCACCCTGGGAGTGCTTGGCTTCCTCTCCCTGCGTATCCAAAACTCCCAGGTTAGAAAACAGTGGACCTGTGGGCTGTTTCATCCTGGCCTCTCCTTTTTGTACACACTTGGAAGACATTTGATTTTAATGATCTGCTTGCCATACTATTATATTAAGGTGGAATTTGGCCACAACTCTCGTAACTATATTCTCTGTGCTTCTCCTGAGGAAGCAAGGTTTTGAACTTGCGAAACACGTTGAGAATACCAGCACAGATTTTCCAGGCTGATGGCAGATATCAATACAGACCATATATAGTTTCTATGCAAAAGTCTTAATAATTGAACTGTACAGTATTTAGAATGTACTTCTATCTTTGCTATACATGTATAACTTGCTGTTTTTAAATCAATGTAATAACATTTTTGTATATTTTACTTGTGTCTGAGGTGTGACTCAAAAGGTACCGTGGGCTTTAAACAAGTTGTTGTTCAATACTCTTTGGAACTGAGATACTACCTCTCATACCCATTTCATACCAGCCTCCTCTCTCTGTTGCCTAGTCATACAGTTTTAAAAAAAAACACTATGTTTTTAATTCACAGTCATGCCTTATAATTGTACCAAAGGTTACATAGCCCATCATTACAATTATGGATGGTCCCAATATTTGAATCGAACGTAAGTTTCGATTCGAACATCGGGTGTTCGCCTGTTCGCCGAATAGCAAACAATTTGTGGTGTTTTCTGATAAGCCCCCTGCCCGCAGACCCCCACAACCACTGGGCAAGGGTTGTGGGGATGAGGCCCTTCTCCCCATCAACATGGGGACAAGGTGCTTTGGGGGCTACCCCAAAGCACTCTCCCAATGTTGAGGGCATGTGGCCTGGTACGGTTCAGGAGGGGGGGTGCTCTCTCGTCCCCCCCCTCGTTTCCTGCGGCCTGCCAGGTTGCGTGCTCGGATAAGGGTCTGGTATGGATTTTTGGGGGGACCCCAACGCAAAAAAATTTGGTTCTGGGTTCCCTTGTGGGGGAATCCCATGCTGTTTTTATCAATGAACTTTTATGTGTATTGCTGGGACCGACAATTCATTATAGCCTGTACTACAGTGGTGTGAAAAAGTGTTTGCCCCCTTCCTCATTTCCTGTTCCTTTGCATGTTTGTCACACTTAAGTGTTTCGGAACATCAAACCAATTTAAACAATAGTCAAGGACAACACAAGTAAACACAAAATGCAATTTGTAAATGAAGGTGTTTATTATTAAAGGTGAAAAAAAATCCAAACCATCATGGCCCTGTGTGAAAAAGTGATTGCCCCCCTTGTTAAAACATACTATAACTGTGGTTGTCCACACCTGAGTTCAATTTCTCTAGCTACACCCAGGCCTGATTATTGCCACACCTGTTCACAATCAGGGCATCACTTAAATAGGAGCTGCTTGACACAGTAAAGCCCCATACACACGCGCGGACAATCCGTGGACCAGGTCCGTCGGACCATGTCCGTCATACTTTGTCTGATGTTGGTTTTGCGTACACACGATCGGACAAAGTTGTCGGAAAATCCGATCATTCTGAACGTGGTGACGTTTGTTGCCTACGACGGGACTACGTAGAGGCTAGTAGCCAATAGCTTTGGTCTTGTAATGTGATCTGAGCATGCGTAGCACTTTGTCCGGTCGGACAAGCGTACACACGCTCGGATTTGGTGTGATCGGACCGGGTTGACGGGAAATCTTTCCAGCAGGAGATAAGACTTTGTCCGACGGACAAACCGACGAACACTGTCCGATGGTGCATACACACGGTCTGATTTTTCAACAACCTTGTCCGATCGGACCAAATTGATGAAAAAGTCCGACCGTGTGTATGGGGCTTAAGGTCCACCAGAAGATCCTTAAAAGCTACACATCATGCCAAGACCCAAAGAAATTCAGGAACAATTGAGAAAGAAAGTAATTGAGATCTATCAGTCTGGAAAGGGTTATAAAGCCGACCGTGTGTATGGGGCTTAAGGTCCACCAGAAGATCCTTAAAGCTACACATCATGCCAAGACCCAAAGAAATTCAGGAACAATTGCGAAAGGGTTATAAAGCCATTTCCAAAGCTTTGGGAATCCAGCGAGCCATTATCCACAAATGGCGAAGACATGGAACAGTGGTGAACCTTCCCAGGAGTGGCCGGCCGCCCAAAATTACCCCAAGAGCGCAGCGACGACTCATCCAAGAGGTCACAAAAGACCCCACAACAACATCCAAGGAACTGCAGGCCTCACTTGCCTCAGTTAAGGTCAGCGTTCATGCCTCCACCATCAGGAAAAGACTGGGCAAAAATGGCCTGCATGGCAGAGTTCCAAGGAGAAAACCACTGCTGAGCAAAAAGAACATCAAAGCTCGTCTCAATTTCTCCACAACACATCTTGATGATCCCCAAGACTTTTGGGACAACATTCTGTGGACCGATGAGACAAAAGTGGAACTCTTTGGAAGGTGTGTGTCCAAGTATATCTGGCGTAGAAGGAACACTGCATTTCAGAAAAAGAACATTATACCAACAGTAAAATATGGTGGTGGTAGTGTGATGGTCTGGGGCTGTTTTGCTGCTTCAGGACCTGGAAGACTTGCCGTGATAAAAGGAACTATGAATTCTGCTGTCTACCAAGAGATCCTGAAGGAGAATGTCCGACCATCTGTTCGTGTACTCAAGCTGAAACGAACTTGGGTTCTGCAGCAGGACAATGATCCTAAACACACCAGCAAGTCCACCACCGAATGGCTGAAGAAAAACAAAATGAAGACTTTGGAGTGGCCTAGCCAAAGTCCTGACCTGAATCCTATTGAGATGTTGTGGTATGACCTTAAAAAGGCCGTTCATGCTCGAAAACCCTCTAATGTAACTGAATTAGGACAATTCTGCAAAGATGAGTGGGCCAAAATTCCTCCAGGACGCTGTAAAAGCCTCATTGCACGTTATCGCAAACGCTTGGTTGCAGTTGTTGCTGCTAAGGGTGGCCCAACCAGTTATTAGGTTTAGGGGGCAATCACTTTTTCACACAGGGCCATGATGGTTTGGATTTTTTTTCACCTTTAATAATAAACACCTTCATTTACAAATTGCATTTTGTGTTTACCTGTGTTGTCCTTGACTATTGTTTAAATTGGTTTGATGTTCCGAAACACTTAAGTGTGACAAACATGCAAAGGAACAGGAAATGAGGAAGGGGGCAAACACTTTTTCACACCACTGTATAGCTAGCCCTAGTACTTTTAAATTACCTTTTTTCCTTTAGAAATTTTATTTTGCTCTCAGACTGTTCTTAGCATGGGAAAAATGTGCCACTTTACAGGCATACTATAGACACCCCCAGGTACGAAATTTAAAGGAATATTACACTTTTATTGTTTCACTTTAAGCTTCAGTTTTTAAAACTTTTTTTGCATTGATACATGTCCCCTGGGGCAGGACCCAGGTCCCCAAACACTTTTTAAGACAATACTATGCATATAAGCCTTTAAAATTGTCACTTTTGATTTTTCATGTTCGTGTCCCATAGACTTTAACCGTGTTCGCGTGTTCGAACAAATTTTTTGCCTGTTCGCATGTTCTGCTGCGAACCGAACAGGGGGGGTGTTCGGCCCATCCCTAATTACAATCCCTAGTATAGAGCAATACTGCACAGTATAGCACAGAAAAGAACAGTTTAGTCAGTATTCCATAACAGCTTCAATACACACTAACAATATGGCTTCTGTGAGTCCACCCCTTTATAGTGAGGGGACTGGATTATCCAAGCCTTCCAATAAATAAATAAATACAATTTTTTTGTGAGAAGAAGGCTAAGGATTCGAAGGCTAATGAAGTCCGTAACCTTACCAAAAGGAATATAAACCTTTGATAAAGTCACGTAGGTGTGACGAAACATGTCAGGGCAGGGCCTATGCCATCACCGCGTCAACCCGTATGTGCCGCTGGATTGCTGGAAATAGGTGATGTCGAGGTTTAGCCTTAAGAGGACACTATACCCAAATATTGTGGCAAGCCTTTAAAATGATGCACTGCTGTCTTGGTGCACCTATCTTATGAGTGTACATATATTAAGCTTAATGCTATAACAGTTAAGCAAATGCTATTCCTTCTCAGAGGCGCAAGTGGAGACTGCATATTGGTGGTGATTCACACAGTGGCCAGTGGAAGCCCTGGAAATAAACCCCTTAAAAGGGGAAGGTACATTTGAACTATTGCTTACACTAATAGGTCCACAAGTTCAGATGAGAGCACATAATGAATGGAGGTGGGTACTGTTGATGTCTGTGAAGGATTAAAGAAGAAGTATTTTCATCATTTTGGAGAAGGCATAATTGAAGGGACTTATGTGATGGACATGTTTATGTGATTTGTATTATTTTTGTCATGTTAAGAATAATAAGTGTTATTTTCACCCATCAATCGACATAGATGCACAAATCATTATTTGATGGATGCAGCAGTGAGATTGGGTGTTTAATTTACTTTAATTTTAACTTAGAGTTTAATCTAGAGTTTATATTTATGTGGGAAACACATTATAGAGTGAGCAGCAACAACTTAACACAGGTCAAGTCTTTACTAGCAGATGTGCACAGAGAATATTTCCACTTATTCTATTCTAAATTATTTATATTTGCAAATGGGTTTGGTTTACCTTCCAGATTACACAGTTGGACTTCATCATTTTATGTTTTTTTCACAACATGTTTTTTATATGTTTTCTTTTGATACAGATGAGAGTACTGATGCACTATAAGATTTAATTTTAATGTGTGAATCTCATATTAGTGTTAGCTTGCCACTGGTGGTATATATAGGTTGAATGAAGGTAGCAACGCAGGAGTTTTTACACACAAAAAAACTCCAGTGGCCTCCACCTGCTTCTGGGTCCCATGCAAAGCATCCTCTGATTGGAAAAGATGGAGATTGTGATGTCACCACCCTGCCTCTTCCCCTCATCCAATCAGAAAAATGCTTTGTAAGTCTACTTCAGTGATTTCCAGATTCTGGGGACAATGGCCAGGTATGATATATATATATGATTTATGTATAAAATATCCATACCTGGAATTGTTCTTTGACCCTTCCCTACTCTATCTTAAATCTAAAAATAGAAAAGATATTTTTTACACATACACAATAAAAAAAAGTTTAAAATCCATAAAGCAATCCTTATTGTTGCCTTGATTGAGGCAAGTTACAAAGTCCACGCTATATGGTATTTAGTGCTGAAGCGCCTGTCAAAAATGTACCCAGGCACCTCGGCTACCTGTTTCAGGGGCTGTGGCCAGATAGGTTCACTGTTGCATGTATGGTGGTCATGTCCCAAGGTCCATCGTTTTTGGATGAGGGTTCATTCATTTATTTTCTCAGTCACAATGGTCAACATCACTAAACTACTACTAAATAAGCCTGTTGAAAATGCTCCACAACATACTCAGACCTTGATCTGCTTTATATTTCTATCAGCCAAAATCGCAATAGCGACAGCGTGGAAAAGCCCCATCATAGACATTTCGATAGTAAAACCAAAACTCACATGGATCATGTTGAATGAAAGAATAGTGAGTGTTTTACGAGATAAACAATCAGTTTTTGACAAAATATGGTCCCCTTGGCTTACTTACTTACAGGTTCCGAATGACTAAATCTTATAGTACGAATATGTTGATGCTGGATCCCCGGGCAGATCCATTTCTTTTCTTCTTCTTCTCCTTTTTTTTTCTTTGATTATTCCCTTAACTTTGTCAAGCCTTGGCATCACGTCCTCTTAGCTTTTTCTTCTTCTTTCTTATTTAAGTTCTTGATGTTCATATTTGGGGGTCTGAAGCCCCTCTGTAGAACCGTTAAAATGCTTGGGAATGAGTAATTCTTTGCAAACCGTGGTCGCTGGATGTGGACTTTACTTCATGTTGGGCCTACTTGCAGGGATTACGATTTAAGATGGTCTTGACCTCGATATCTTATGTTTTGTTGTCCCACACTATGTTCCAAGGGGTGATTGTATAGAAGACCACTTCCTAGTGTCCACAAACGTTTTGATGTTGTATACCCATGTTCTAACACAAAATATGTTCCGGTTCACTTCTGATGGTGGTCAAATGCTCACTCG
This sequence comes from Lithobates sylvaticus, assembly GCA_028564925.1. Taxonomy (NCBI): domain Eukaryota; kingdom Metazoa; phylum Chordata; class Amphibia; order Anura; family Ranidae; genus Lithobates; species Lithobates sylvaticus. The sequence goes on from CM053028.1 coordinate 81,661,384, forward strand.
TAAGCTTAGCGAATACCCACCTGATTGCCAAGATTTTCCCATGTTTCCCCAACTTCTGTACCATTGTCTATAGAGAGCTTGCAAGGATTGTTTGCTGCTCTGTACAGTGCTCTTGTTACTTTTACTCTTTTTAAAACACTAATATAAACGATTGAAACTGATTTTTTTTTTTAAATGGAAAAAAAAAATAGATGTTTACCACCTCCACAAAAATTAGCCCATAACACGCATTTTAATTCTGTCTAACTTGGTTCTATTCAGGGTTTGAGCCTATACCACATCAGAGACAATGCTAATACATTAAAATGTGTCTCAGAGCTATGTATATTTACTAACTGTCTATATTTTTTCTAATGTTTCATATGTACAACCTATTATTACTGTCAATGTTCGGACATCATTTTGCACTCTCTTTGTACCACCCTTTGTACCCAATAAAATAGTTTGTAAACAAACAAAAAAAAAAATGTGTCTTTGCACAGGGACCAGGAAACATAACACCTACTACTGTTATTAAATTGTGTTCAGTGAATGTACTTTTGAATGAAAATTTTAGTTGAATAACTGTTTTTCCCTTAATTGAAAGTGAGTCCAGAAATCAATTTTTAACAACTATTTTTCACAGATATTTCTAGTTGCTATGAGGAAGAGACTGTTAACTGCTGCCTGTCATAGAAGTTATTTATTTTCTCATAGAATGATAGCTTTAACAAAGTGCAGTGATAGTTGAGATTAGGCAGAGTTCCTGGAGAGAGTGGGATAAGGTGGTGATCATAGTCTGTGTATATCTTAAATAAAATATATTGATATCTGATGTGGAGACTCTGAAAATAAATCACTTCTAAAGTGATGCAGTTGATTGCGAAGGTATAAACTTTCAAGCTTATCTGTTAACCTTTAAAAAGTCAGAAGACTTTGGTTTTGGGGATATTATCCTTCGGTATTTACTTCCTGAGCCATTGGGATTGATTTATTAAAGGCAAATAGGCTGTTCATTTTGCTTAAGAATTATCTGTTAGTTAGAAACTTTGCCCTTAGCTTAGTGAACGAGGTGAGGCTATGTTAACTTCTATCATCAGGGACAAGGGATTTTTTTCTTTTTCTTGCATGTGATATTATTTGCAAAATTTATTTTCACACTCATTAAGCAAAGGGAAATAGCCCTAATCGCCTTTAGTAGGCTTGTGCAGTTCATTTCGTAACAAATCGAAATTCGGACGAATTTTGCATCCGAATGTCCGAATAAAAAAATGACGAATTTCAACTTATATGAAAGAAATTATAGCGGATATAACGAATGAATTCAACATGATTCGGTAATTTGTTAAAGATCTAATGAAAAAAAAGGTCAACTCAAAGTAAATCTTACAGTCCAATCAGCTGATTCATTTTGTGCTGGAGGTTGGATTACTGGCAAAGTGCATTCCTGAGAGCTGAGTGAGAAGGGTGTTGTATTGTATTTGAGCAGAGGAGAAGAGATATTGTCATTGTGTGTGTTAAAAGATTCAATAAACAAACGACTTTTCAAACTACGAATCATTATCACGAATATATATACATACATAAATATCGAATTTCAACGAATACGAACAAAATTATAGTGTATGTAACTAATGAATTTGTCATGATTCGAGATTCAGTATAACGAATATCGACACTCCACAGAAATAACGAATTATCCGAAAATGTATTAACGTAACATAATGAATATAACAGAACAAAATTATGTATTTTACAAATGACAATGAACCGAAACTAAACAAAATTTTCTGCGGTGCACAAGTCTATTTGTTGTGCTAAATGTAGCAGGTCTGCGGCACAATTAGGTTGGTTAGTAAGAGGTGCAATTGTGACATACTGAAGTCAGAATTTCCAAAAGGAGGAAGGGAAAATTAGTCATGTAGTACTCCATGGAGAGCTGTCTTTAGCTGCCATTTTGTATGCTATTTAATGACTTCTTAAAGTGGAATTCCAACTTAAACATAACTGTCCTTTAAAAGGTCCACTTCACCCTTCTAATACCTTAGCTGACTAATCTGTGTAAGAAAGATGTACATACCTACCTATTTTCAGCCCTTTCCAGTCTGGTCACATGATTCTCTGTGTCAGCCAGGGGGAGCCGCAGGGGAGAGGAAGTATTTAACAACAGCTAGTACAGCCTGGAGTGACATCATCCATAGACTCCTTTGGCCCATTTATTGTCAGCACTCCCTCTTCTTCCCTGTAGATGGGGCTGGCTTACACACGGAGGCTGGATGATGTGACCAGACCAGAACGGGTTGAAAATAGCTAAGTATACAGATCTTTCTTAAACAGATTAGTCAGCATCGGTGTTAGGAGGGGATGAAGGACATTTTAAAGTGGAGGTTCACACAAAAAAGGAACCTCCGCTTTTCGGAAACCCTCCCCCCCTCCGGTGTCACATTTGGCACCTTTCAGGGGGGAGGGGTTTTAATACAGGTATCTGCACCCACTTCCGGGCATAGATATCCGCAGAATCTGCAGGTATCTACGCCACTTCCTGCCCCCCCCGCTGTCTGCTGGGAAACACACGGGTCCCAGAGACAGCAGGGACCATCCGTATTACGCAGCGCGACTCGCGCATGCACAGTAGGGAACCGGGAAGTAAAGCCGCAAGGCTTCACTTCCTGATTCCCTTACCGAAGATGGCGGCGGCCGCACCCAAGAGCCGAGCGACAGATTGGCTTCGGGTGACGACATCGTGGGCGCGCTGGACAGGTAAGTCCACAGGTAAGTCCATATTTTAAAAGTCAGCAACTGCAGTATTTGTAGCTGCTGACATTTAAAAAAAAAAATTTAGGCGGAACTCCCGCTTTAAGGAAAGTTAGGCTGAAGTACTACTTTAAGACTGCTTTAAAGTGGATGTAAACCCTCACATATACCCAGTGAAGTGAACAGCCTCGGATAATACACAGAGATGAAACAAATATAAGTTTTACGTGTATATCTGCTGTCTTCATCTTTATATACTGTTAGAAAGTGCACATTGTGTTATAAAGGCCCACACACCCTCCCCCCACATGCAGAGCTTGCCTGTGAATAGTTCAGCTTTTTGCTAATCTATTTATAGCTCCCTCCCTGACACAAACTTCAAGCTCCCATCTGGGAGACCTTGTCAAAAGTTATCAGGCTGATAACAGAGCTACTGAGCAGGAGAAAGCCACCAGACTTAGTGCTTTGAAGAGAGATAAGAAAACACTGTGGATATATGTGCCCAGCTCAAATTTCATGAATCAGGTTTACATCCACTTTTAGGGCTAGTTCACACCACATGCAGTCTAGTGCGTTTTTCTCTTCTTCTTTTTTTCTGCATCAAAAACACATGAAAAGGAGGTTATATGGCTTCAAATGGCATAGCTCACACCAGTATAGTCAGTTCCCGGGCTTTCCAGTTACAGAAAAAAAAGTAGAACGTGCTGCATTTTTCCTGCACTGGATTGTACTGGAACGCAGTATAACGCATCAAAAATGCACTGAAATGCACTGAAACGCACTAGAGCGCATCAAAAACGTACTGTATAGGGAGAAAAAAAATGGAAAAAAGCACCTGGAATGCATCTGGAACTGCATCAACTCCAGAGAACCATCCCACATGGCGAAAACGTCATCGATATACCTAAATCATATAAGGAAATGGTCAGTGTATATTGACAAGGCCTCGTCGGTAAGGAACATCTGCTCCCAATCCCCCCAGGTACAGGTTGGCATATGATGGGACACAACATGTCCCCATTACTACTTCGTGCACCTGGAGGTAGTGGGAGCCATTAAAAGTAAAGACATTATGATGTAATATATAGTCCAGAAGAGACTACATAGGATGGAATCGTTATAGCCCCAATCCTTGTCTCCTCTTTGGTAGATAATATGTTTTATAGCTGCCATTCCCTTATCATGGGGAATGGAGCTATACAAAGCTTCCACATCAATTGTCACAAGATAAGCATTCTCCGGAATTGTAAGGTTATCAATGATCAAAACTCCACATCTATTTATTGCTTCTTCTTTTCCTCTGTACAGACCCGGGTCTGGGGGTGAACAATGGACTGCGCTTACACCGGTTGCAATGCTCTGTAGGCTTCAATGCAAAGGCTTTAGCCCACTGTAGGCTGAATCAGGTCACAGAAGTGCAGAATTAAGCGCACTCCTCTGACTCACTGGAGAAGTATGACCAAAAGAGATTTGGCCATACTTTTCCTTTAAGTGCTTCAACCAGACATAATAACCAAATCCACCCTACTTTCTTTTCTCAGTAATCTTGGATTGCATAGAACTCAGATTCAAGTGGTATTAAACCCCCAGCATTTTTTTAGCTTAGCACATTGAGCCCAGTAAAATAAACATTCAGAGTAAACTACAAGTTCTGTTAAAATTCTTACCCCATCATTTGGAGTTTGTATCTTTCAATTCTGCTGGCTCAGTGCTGCTTTCCTGAAATTCTGGTGTTCACAGGAAAGAGCAAACAGTGGACAGTGCAGTCTGGAGTTAGTCTGTTGGCTTATAGAAGGAAAGGGGTGGAGGAGGAGGAGAAGAGCAGGGGTGCCATGCCATCCTAGGCTATGGGGCTGGGTGTTTCTATTGATGTACACTGTGTGGGGAGACACAGCTCTTGTCTCTGCATGTAAGGGTGACTCCATAGGATGCTGCAAGGGAAGGGAGCCACCTTGAAACAGGAAACATAGGATAGTGGTCATGGCACCAGCTAGAACATGTTGTAGGAAAATATTAAAAGATAATAAGATAATAAGCTGCATACTCAGTAGGTGAATAAAACAAGTGCTTAAAATAGGGGTTTCATTACTAATAATTATTATTACTTAATAACTTTAAGGTAAACTGGGGAATTTTATACTTTTGATTAATTGTAAATTTTTCTGAATAGTATAACTCACTGGTCACTTGCCTAAAATAAAACAGTAATAATAAACATTTTCTAACTATATTCATCATTTAATGTTTATGGCATTTTGAAATGTCCTTTATACATACCAGGGACATTTAATTGAATTGCAAGCAAGGTTTTTTTATAGACCTCATTGTAGCAAGTGAGAGAAGCACAGAAAATAGTTAGTTACAGTTTCTGCCTAAAGTCAGCTAGCAGTCCTGGCTCCCAAGCTCCAGCATCACTCCATTCTTGACTTGAGTCTGTCTCCAACCTACCTACTTACCTACTTACTTACTAACCTACGTTCAAAATCAGGACTACCTTTGCATGCAGAGTCAGCTATCATTATTCATCCAAGGACAATTTTGAATTTCTGGTGGAGGCATGTCAAGCTCAATTGAATTGGGCCAAACTGTGTAGAATAAATCTTCACAAGGCCACATCATGACCATTGAGGGTCACACCTACCAGAGAAAGATTATAGCACTTTGGTAATGTATGCTTGAGTAAAATCTGCAATTCGTCCATCTTTTATCCAAGAGAAATGGTTTATAAAACATTTCCTAACTATTGAGCTACAAACTTGGGGAATAGATGAGGCCTCAGTCAATTTAAATTCTTACACCACTGAGGGCCTCTAAGAGGCTGTGCGAGGCTGCATGGGGTCCAAAAACAATATGGCATGCTTTCCGTCGTGGCTACAGGTTACTACATTTTGCCCATTGTTTTTGTACAAGGAGTTTCATTGAGTGTGTATATAGTTTTATTGTAGCTTCTGTTGTACAAGTTGTGAGATTTTATCACAGGTCATCAATCAACCATATTAAAGACTAATGCCCCATACACACAGTCTGATATTCCGATGGAAAAAGTCAGATCAGATTATGTTGTTGTAAAATCCGATCGTGTGTGGGTTCTAGCGGGCTTTTTTTCGTCGGAATTTCTGGCGGAAAAAATTTGAGAGCAGGATCTAAAATTTTCCGACAACAAAATCCGATCAGACTTTTTCCGATCGTGTGTAGAGAATTCCAACGCACAATGTGCCACGCATGCTCAGAAGAAATTTGGAGATGAAAGCTATTGGCTACTGGCCTCTACGTAGTCCCATCGTATGTTTTATATGCCACCTCGTTCGGAACGTTCAGATTTTCGGACAACTTTGTCCGACCGTGTGTGTGCAACACAAGTTTCGGACAAAATCCGTCTGAAAAAATCCGACGGATTTTGTGGTCGGAATGTGCGACCGTGTGTACAAGGCATAACTCCATCTTTTGGGCAATGTTACACCTGTATTCAGGTCACCACATTCAGGATGGTGATGATAATTTTTTATTGATAAGTAGGGGAAACATCTACTGGATATTTAGATTAGAATTAGATACCCACTTCCCAAAAGTTGTTGGCATATCAAACATTACAATTTATGAGCCCTTCCTCCCCCTTTCCTTTACCTTTCCTCTTTTCCCTTATCTTTTCCCCTGTTTGCCCTAATGATCATCACTTTTAGTCACATGACTGTTATTTTCAGCCATCATCGGCTCTTGCCAGTAAAAGTAATTGCAGCAAATGATGATTGTTCCAATTTAGCGAATTAAGTCTTTTGTCTTCTGCAAAGACATTGATAAGCACGTCACAAATTGCTATATTTTAGTCTTGTTTTTTTTTTATCTTTCGTAAATGAATTTGACTCCATTTATTCTCCAAACAGAGCAATGGCGTTTTTGTCAAATACGTGCATCATTGTGTGTCTTCTATTTTGTAAGCCGTGCATACAGCAGCGTTAAGTAAAGTGTTATCAGATTATCGCTTTCGCAGCTAGATCTATTTCCTGCTAATGTATTTCCTCTGCAATCAATTACCGTGGTGGATTCTGTAATGTGTTTTAGGTGGCTCTGATACTTGTAATTCTTACGTTAGAACAGCATTCAATGGAACAGTTGACATTATTATTATTCCACTGCTGGGCTTGTCTAATTTTTGTTTTCATATTGTATGTTGTTTATGTTCAGCAAATTCAATTATTTCTGCTGAAACAAAATTAGAGTAACAAACAATTGATTATTTGCTCATAAGATTAAACCTATCTCTATCGGTCCAGAACAACATTGTTTACACATACTTTAAAGCCCCATACACACGGTCAGAAAATCCGACCACCAAATCCATCGGATTTGGTCCGACGGATTTAGTCCGACACTGGTGTTGCATACACACGGTCGGACAAAGTTGTCGGAAAATCCGATCATTCTGAACGTGGTGACGTTTGTTGCCTACGATGGGACTACGTAGAGGCTAGTAGCCAATAGCTTTGGTCTTGTAATGTGATCTGAGCATGCGTGGCACTTTGTCCGTCGGAATTCGCTACACACGATCGGAATTGGTGTGATCGGACTTTGTTGTCGGAAAATTTATCCAGCAGGAGATAGAACTTTGTCCGTAGGACAATCCGATCGAAACTGTCCGATGGTGCCTACACACGGTCGGAATTTCCGACAACATTGTCCGATAGGACAAAATCCATGGGAAAATCCGACCGTGTGTATGGGGCATAAGTGTAGGTATGGGTACATTTTTTTTTTTTTGGATAGAGCAGAGAAGGGTTAGCCCCCCATTGTCAAGTTTTTGTTGTTGTCTTATGCCCCGTACACACGGTCGGAAATTCCGACGGAAAATGTCCGATCGGACCATGTTGTCGGAAAATCCGCCCGTGTGTGGGCTCCAGCTGACTTTTTCTGTCGGAATTTCCGAGGGAAAAAATTTGAGAGCAGGATCTCAAATTTTCCGACAACGAAATCCGATCGGACTTTTTCCGATTGTGTTTCGAGAATTCCGATGGACAAAGTGCCACGCATGCTCAGATGAAATTACGAGACCAAAACTATTGGCTACTAGTCTCTACGTAGTTCCGTCGTACGCAACGAACTTCACCAGGTTCAGAATGATCAAATTTTCCAACACCTTTGTCCGACCGTGCGTATGCAACACCAGTGTCGGACAAAATCTGGAATTTCCGACCGTGTGTACGGGGGCTTAGTCCTTTTTGGGGAGATTTGCCCTCTCTATTTATTCTGTTGACCATTCCCTGGAAGTATGCTGGAAATCAGAACTCTGTGTGAGAGCTGTGGTCTATTCCCTGCAGTCTTGCACACCTCCTGCACACTCCCTACTACTCAACTAAATAAACAAGCCACTCATACTCTCTATACAGGGGGTGTGTTGGGTCACTGGAGCTAGACCACTGCTCTCATAGTGAGCAAAGCAGTCCTGATCTCCAGCTATGCCAGGAGTAGGGAGATTGGGACAGGACTGAACTCTATTAACCGATTCTCACTTACTATATGCATATATGTGGCTGCTGAGCGGGTAGGCTTTAACGCTGAGCTACTGCACAAACACTATGTTGTCAAAAGTATCGGGACACCTGCCTTTACACGCAGTCTTAGTCTGTAGGGTTCAATATTCAGTTGGCCCACCCTTTGCAGCTATAACAGCTTCAACTTTTCTGGGAAGGCTGTCCACAAGGTTTAGAAGTGTGTCTATGGGAATGTTTGACCATTCTTCCAGAAGCTCATTTGTGAGGTCAGACACTGATGTTGGATGAGTAGGCCTGGCTCGTAGTTTCCGCTCCAATTCATCCCAAAGGTGTTGTATCGGGTTGAGGTCAGGACTCTGTGCAGGCCAGTCAAGTTCCTCCACCCCCAACTTGCTCATCCATGTCTTTATGGACCTTGCTTTGTGCAATGGTTTGCAGTCATGTTGGAACTGGTAGGGGCCATCCCCAAACTGTTCCCACAAAGTTGGTCCAAAATGTCTTGGTATGCTGATGCCTTAAGAGTTCCCTTAACTGAAACTAAGGGGCAAAGCCCAACCCCTGAAAAACAACCCCACACCTTAACCCCCCTTCCACCAAATGATTTGGGCCAGTGCACAAAGTCCATAAAGACACTGATGAGCGTGTTCGGGGTATAGGAGCTTGACTGGCCGGCACAGAGTCCTGCCCTCAACCTGATTGTACACATTTGGGATGAATTAGAGTGGAGACTGCAAGCCAGGCGTTCTCATTCAACATCAGTGCCTGACCCCACAAATGCGCTTCTGGAAGAATGGTCAAACATAGACACACTCCTAAACCTCGTGGACAGCCTTTCCAGAAGAGAAGATTCAAAGCTGTTATAGCTGCAAAGGGTGGGCCAACTCAATATTGAACCCTACGGACTAAGACTGGGATGCCATTAAAGTTCATATGCATGTAAAGGTAGGTGTCCCAATACTTTTGACAATATAGTCTATGTGCCAATTGGGGAATAATTGTCTTTACTGAGAGTGTGCTCACTACACACTCTTAAAATCTGGTGCAGCTCTGCATGAAAACCAATCAGTTTCCAACTTTTTTGCCAAAGCTTAATTGAACAAGCTGAAGTTAGAAGCTGATTGGCTACCATGCACAGCTGCACCAGATTTTGCCCTCTCCAATCTTAGTAAATCAACCCTAGTGATTGCTTTTAAAGGAGAAGTACAGCCAAAGATTTTTTGGCCCCACCTCTCCCATGGATCACAGGATTGCAGGTCGTTCTGCACTACTCTAACCCAACACTACTCTAGACAACAGGCTAAATTCCATTGTTAGCAGACGTTACTCAGCCTGTCCAGGTGCTGGATTGATTCTGACTTTACAGTCAAGCTCCACCAGGAACCCTGGATTGACAGCTGAGTGAGCCACTATGAGACTGAGCCAGCCGCTCCCACCCCCTCCACAGCCCGTTGCTTTAGTGAGCGCTGGAAGGCCAGAACAGAGAGCCGGTGACTGATAGTCACCGCACTCTGCTCAGAGCGGAGGGGGGGAAATGAGTGATCAGCAGTGTTTGATCTCTCAATTCTCAGTATAGAGGTGGTGGGCAACAGATGCAGCATTGATACAATGCTAGGTGGGAATAATTTTTGCTTCTAAGAACCGCTACCAATCATTATGACAGCCAATCACAGTCGTCACGTAATTGGAAAACCCCCTCATCCTTCCAGTGAGATTATCATAAAAGGAAAGAAGTTAAGGAGAAAAAAGACACAGAGTACAATTTTTATGCAGTCTGACATTATGTAGCAATTAAAAAACAAAATCTACAATTAGCATCAAAGGCAAGTACAGTATGTCATCTGCATTTTTGAAGTCTCACAAATGCCTGTCAACGCTCTTTGTCAGGTATGTGCATTGTAGCAAACAGTGTTAGTCACATACAGTACCTGCCGCCGATATTGTGTTTCCAGCATGATGGGATCGCACTGGAAATCCCCGCTGCGAGGCCCCCACGAGATGCAGTGTTTCCATAGGAATGTATTGGGGGCGGCGAGCGGGAGGAGCGACATAGCTCGGCGCTGGCTCCCGCGACGGGGCTCGTGGGTGTCAATCTCGCCGCTAACAGCGGCGAGATTGACACAACATCGGCGACATGTACTGTAGGTTCCTTTCTGTTGCTTCGCATTGTGTTACATCAGAATTTATCTGACATGAAGGGGTTGATTTTACTAAAGGCAAATGGATTGTGCAGTTGCTACAGAGCTTAGTAAATGGGGGAAGCTCTGCTGACTTCCATCATCCAATCATGTGTAAGCAAAAATGCTGTTTTTTTTATTTCCTCTGCATGTGATTGGGTATTGTTTGCAAAGTGAAGCTTTACCCCATTTACTAAGCTCTGGAGCAACTGCACTTGCAGAGTGCACAGTCTATTTGCCTTTAGTAAACCAACCCCATAATGTTTGTCTGGCTTTACCGTTCCCCAAATCCCTCCATTCATGTCAATGTAAACGCACAGCAAACTTGCCACAAATGCTTATATGCAATGTTACTTTTTACGTCAAAGTTAGATTTAGTTTTAGTTATAGGGGTCAATTTACTAAAGCCAAATAGACTAAAACAGTCCAGATGACTAAACTAGTTTTAGTCGTACTTTAGTCATCTGGATTGTTTTAGTTTTAGTTGTATTTTAGTTGGCTAAAACCTCCAGTACAATTTAGTTGACTAAAACCCAATGGGTTTAATTACATTGTAATGAATTATTTAAGCATTCCTCTAGAATTGCCAAACTCATTATATGCTCCTGGGGTAAAAATCTAATAACATGTTATTATTTATGGTATTAAAGTTTGAACATGCACTCCAGACACAGATTTAGCTGCTGTGATGTATATAACGTCGTTATAAATAACGGCACCCCGTGATTGCCCGGGAACACAGCAGGACCGTGGATCTGTATGTGTAAACACACAGATCCACGTCTTGTCAGTGGAGAGGAGACCGATGGTGTGTTCCCAGTACAGACGAACACCGATCGGTCTCCTCCCCTTGTGAGTCCCCTCCCTCCACAGTTAGAATCACTCCCAGGGAACATAATTAACCCCTGCAGCGTCCCCTTGTGTTAACCCCTTCCCTGACAGTCACATTTACACAGTAATCAGTGCAATTCTATAGCACTGATCATTGTGTAAATGTGAATGGTCCCAAAAATGTGTCAAAAGTGTCCGATGTGTCCAACACAATGACGCAGTCGCGAAAAAAAATCGCAGATCACCGTCATTATCTATCTATCAGAGGGCTTTCACACTGGAGCGGTGCGCTGGCAGGACATCAGGAAAAGTCCTGCCAGCAGCTTCTTTGGATTGGTGAAGGAGCGGTGTGTTTACCGCGCCTCCACCACTGCTCCCCATTGAAATCAATGGGGCAGCGCCGTAATACCGCCGGCAAAACTCTGCTATTGTGGCGTATTGCCGGGGGTTTTAACCCTTTCTCGGCCGCTAGCGGGGTAAAGGCGCCCCGCTATCGGCCGAAATGCACCGCAAATCCGACGGTAAAACGCGGCTAAAAATAGCGGCGTTTTACCGCCGAAGTTATGGGCGGCGTGGGGTGAAAGGGGTCTAAGTGTCATGTACTGTGAGGCATTATCAATAAAATATTTAAAAAGTTTGTGTCTTAGCAAGTATTTGGGATTTATTATACAATAAGCTAAGAAAACCTCCATGTAAAATGCTTTGTACATTCTCCGAACGGGACTGATAACAGGAAGCATTAACTGAGTATCTTAACCTCTAACCAAGTGGTCTCAGTCATTTATTTTCAGTGTTTTTTTAGAAGTAAATGTAGAGTTACAAAGTGCAACTACAGCAAGTTTACTGACCCACTGATTTTTGATTGAAGCAAACCATTAAAGGATGCAATTAAGATGCAGTGTCAAGGTAAGGAAGCATTCGATAAGAAGCTGGATGTTTCCAGAGCACTTACTGCATTGAGATGGACAGAAAATCAGTGAATAAATATGTAATTGCTGTTCCTTGAGTTAGACTTTTATTGTCCAGGTTCTTACACGGTTCAATTTAACAAACCATTTGATCTGCTCCATGTTTCCTGCATGCTGAGACAGAGCACAACCCGCTGAGCTGGCTTTTAACACCCCTAAAGCAAAATCTGTACAGTTTTATACGGTATAAACAGAGTTTATGGTGTTTTTGAATATTTGAAAATATAACAAATTGAAAAGCCAGAAAATGTGATATCGCTGGGTGGAGAAGCTAAAAAAATCAGCTTAGTTAAAGTGTTACTAAACCCACAACAGTAAAATCAGCCTGTATATGCAGTAAAGCATGCTTGTTATACTCACTGTGGAACCTAAGGGGTTAATTCCCTGCATTCTGTAAAAAGGCTGTTTGATCCTGTCTTCTCTGATCCTCCCCTTCTTCCACAGTCCCCAATCAATTTCCTGATAAGGCAGAGCTTTTGGAGCCACTCTGCACATGCTAAATTGGTGTGCATTACTAAAGAGTGTTTTATTTGGGAGGGTGCATGTGATCAGCACAGGGCCAATCAGCAGTGTCCAGACAGAGGGTCAGGGGTCCTGCAGCCTCATAGGACAGTCAGAGGAAAATTAAAACTCCTTCTACAAGCATTAAACAGACACTGGTTATAGTGTAATGGGAGACCAGATATAGTGAATGCAGAGTCCTGGCTTTAATGATAATTATTACATTGTTTCCTTATGGCTTTTTTTTCCATTCTTTTTATTAATTTTAAAGTTAAGAGATACAAAATTGTACAAAGGTAAGTACAAGGTACAGTATCTCACAAAAGTGAGTACACCCCTCACATTTTTGTAAATAATTTATTATATCTTTTCCTGTGACAAAACTGAAGAAATTACACTTTGCTACAATATAAAGTAGTGAGTGTACAGCTTGTATAACAGTATAAATTTGCTGTCCCCTCAAAATAACACAACACACAGCCATTAATGTCTAAACCGCTGGCAACAAAAGTAATTACACCCCTAAGTGCAAATGTCCAAATTGGACCCAACGTGTCAATATTTTGTGTGGTCTCCATTATTTTCCAGCACTGCCTTAACCCTCTTGGGCATGGAGTTCACCAGAGCTTCACAGGTTTCCACTGGAGTCCTCTTCCACTCCTCCATGGTGACAACACGGAGCTGGTGGATATTAGAGACTTTGTGCTCCTCCACCTTCTGTTTGAGGTTGCCCCACAGATGCTCAATAGGGTTTAGGTCTGGAGACATGCTTAGCCAGTCCATCACCTTTACCCTCAGCTTCTTTAGCAAGGCAGTGGTCGTCTTTGAGGTGTGGTTGGGGTCATTATTATAATGGAATACTGCCGTGTGGTCCATCATCAATCACGATGCTTGCTGCACCGCTGGACCCGAGAAAAAAACAATCTGCCTGTGAAGAAGGCTAACATCCAAATGCCTGCTTCGCCATTTGACAGTTCTTAAATAGGTAAGGGGGCACCTGGTGATGTCATCTGGTGGCACTGCCCCCTTGTGACATCACTGCATGCTGGTTTGGGGATGTCACAAGGGGTCGTGCCACTAGGTGACATCACCAGGTGGGCCGACACTTACCTATTTAAGAACTGTTAAATGGCGGAGCAGGCATTCAGCGCTTAGCCTTTATCACGGGCGGAGCATTTTTTAAATTTGGTGTTGTGAATGACAATGGATCTACACCGGGGAACATTTTGTTTTTTATTTTTTATTTTTTTAATAAAGGAATTTTAAAAAACTGCCTTCTGTCTTATTTAAAAAAAAAAAAAATGTGGTGAATGAGTAGGGGTACAATGTACCCCTACTCATTCACATGGGGGGCAGGATCTGGGGGCCCCCTTATTAAAGGGGGCTTCCAGATTCCAATAAGCCCCCTGTCTGCAGACCCCCAAAACCACCACCCAGTGTTGTCAGTAGGAGCCCCCCCCCACTCCAAAGCACTCCCCCATGTTTTGGGCATGTGGCCTGGTATAGTTCGCTCGCCCTCCTTCCTGTCCTACCAGGCTGCTGCATGCTCGGATAAGGGTCTGGTGTGGATTTTGGGGGATCCCACGCCATTTTTTTACAATTTTGGCATGGGGTTCCTCTTAAAATCCATACCAGAGCCGAAGGGCCTGGTATGGATTGGGGGGACCCCTGTGCCATTTTTTTTTACCGCCGGCAATGTTTTTTTTTTATTCAGCAGTCAGCGGGAAAGCCCGTTGACAGCTGATGACTCATCCGTTGTAAAGACACAGCGGCCAGCATCCTGGCCTGCTCCTTAACAACCAGCTATGCACTATGCAGCGCGCATTCGGGTGTTCGCCAAATGAGCGAACAGTTGATGTTTGGCCCGAACTTATGCTTGGTCTGAACCGCTCGCCCAACACTATTCAAGAAACCCACACTGAAAAATGCCATGTAGCCATTGCTGGAGTATGTGTAGACAGAAAGTGGCTGCAAAGAAGCTGCAGTAAAAAAGCAGTATTGAGATGTAACAAGGGATGAAAAAAAATGAGAAAATAAGTATTTTATTTATAAAAAAAATAAATAACATTTGTTTATGGTACACATTGCTTTAGCAAACTGAATACCAGTTAAGGTTTACATCCTATTTATTTTTTCTATTATTTTATGTTTACAAACAATTCACTTCCATTCAACTAATGTCTTCTAGGGGTGAAGTAGGGTTTAGTGAATATTACATAACTTATCTTTATTTATTTAATCTAATTCTAGTTTTTGTCAATTAAAAGGTGAAAATTAGCAAGAACTATTGTGTTAGACCCTGTGATGTCTGGGAGCTGAACATAATCTGCACACAGAATCTTAACCAAAATCAATACGTGATGTAGGTGAAAAACACGGTGCGGCACGTTAATGTGAGCATTGTATTCGGTTTGCTTCATTATTAACAGATGTAATGTTGGTGCGTTTTCTGTTTATTTGTCTTCATGCCAATGCAAGCAAACATTTCTTATCATATTAAAAATGTCAGTTTAAGTCACACAAAGGACTCAAGGACTCAAGGACTCAAGGACTCAAAGTACTGTACAGAATGTGTTAAAAAAAGTAGCATTGCAAAACAGTAAATGGATCCCATAGGACTGATAAATATTAGACATGTGCACAACAGAAAAATTTGTTTATTTTCGTTTCGTTTTTTTTTCGTTTCCGTTGATTCGTAACGATTCGTAAATTCGTAAGTCGTCGGTGTTTGTATTCGCAGCGATTCGTATTTTCATAAGAGTTATTTTTTCGTTGATTCGTTTTTCTGTTAGTTAAATTTTCGTTTATTCGAAATTCGGACGCATTCGTATTTTCGTAGATTTAGTTACATTCGTACTTTCGTTAGATTGATTTATTCGTACTTTCGGAACATTGTTTTCGTAGATTCGTAATCGGAGCATAATTCATAATCTTATGTAATGTGTATGCTATTATTACATTTTAAGAGACACGGAAAATTACGAATCGAAAAAAAAAAGTTACGAATGTACGAATTTTTTCGTTCAATCCATTCGAAGCACGTTAAGGGGCGCCATTGTAAGAGACACGAAAAATGACGAATCGCAAAAAAAAAAAAAGTTACGAATGTACGCATTTTTTTGTTTAATCCATTCGAAGCACGTTAAGCAGCGCCATTGTAAGAGACACGGAAAATTACGAATCGAAAAAAAAAAGTTACGAATGTACGAATTTTTTCGTTCAATCCATTCGAGGCACGTTAAGCACCGCCATTGTAAGGGACACGGAAAATTACCAATTCAACAACAAAAAAAAAAGTTACGAATGTACGAATTTTTTCGTTCATTTTGATTTTCGTTGTTCCTGTTTTCGTTTTTTTTTTCGGATTTTCTTCTTTCGTAGTTTCGTTGTTTCTAATTTGGTTATTTCGGATTTTCGTTGTTTTTTGTATTCGTTCTATTCGATCGATTCGTTATTCGTTAAAATTTTTTGCAAATCGTTCGTTCATTCGTACGATAACGAATGAACGAAAAAACGAAAAACGAAAAAAAACTAAACGAATTGCACATGTCTAATAAATATGTGCATCCCGTATTTACAGCTAAGCTCCAGGCACAATAAGAGGAGAATGCCTACCATAACAGTGTTTGGCTCGGTTCACACTGCCTCATGCTCTGTAAAGCTATCTGTGGTGGATTGCTTTTCAGAGCGGAGTTAAGCAGTATTCAGGAGGCAAATCCTGCCACATCCATCCCGAATACCTATTTTTTTTTTTTTTGCCAAACAGCAAATTCGATGATTCTAATATGCCACAATCGCAAGCCAAGCATTTTTCTCGCTGTTGTAGCACAGCCATATTGACCTGAACAGGTGGCGGCCCCTCCTTTAAGGGAGCACGGGCGCTGCCTCCCATTTCCATCACCGCCATCACCCCCTAACCATGCGTCCGGCCCCTTTCAGGATGCCGGGCACATGAATTACAGCGGCTGTTTTTTTTTTTTTTAAGCACTGTTTGCCCCCCCCCCCCCCAAAAAAAAGACCACCGGCCGCCACTGGACCTGAATGGCCAAGTTTGACACTCAACTTGACATTCACGTTAAATGTGCTGCCGCCGGTTCCTCCGGCTGTATTTATGATTTTAGGTGACCAGTCAGGAGCTGGTTAAACGACTCAACCACCTGTTTTTATTATTCTCTTAGCCGCCCATGTGAAAGGGGCCTTAGTAAGCTTTCAATCAATCATTCCATTAATTTTCAAATATTAGCTGCTATGTTGCAGCAGATATAAGTGCCTACCCATGTTCTTCTTTGCAGTCAGCCAATGGCCTAGGGGCTGGAGATGTTCCATAGTTGTCGAAATGCAAGAGACAGCATTTGCACAGTCTGTGCATGTTAAAGAATTTTACCCCAACATTTCTTATTCCTAATATATGCCTTCTGTACCACATACTTTTATGCAAAAGTACTCATCTGTGTATTCCTTTCTTTGTGTGAAATATCTGGTGTTCCTTTCAGTTCCTCTGCTTTCCTACTAAAAACTGACCACACTAGGCATGAAAGCACAGCGTGGTCAGTTTTCTGGCTGTGTTGGGAACTCAGCCTGCTCTCCTCCAATGATTTAACTTGTGCTGACACGCCCGCGCCCCCCCATGCATGCCCATTCACTGGGAAGACAAATGTGTGTCAGAAACCATGAAATAAGACCGAGACAGAAGTACAGTTAAATCACACTTGGTTAATAATAAAAGTAAATAGAACAAACGTAGTCAAAACAAAGCCAAAGTTCGGTAATCGGATAGTCAGCAAAGCGAGAAAATCAGGGATCAGTGTAGTAAAACAGCAAGCAGGATCTGGAGCCAGAAGGGATGTCTGCCAAGCAAGTCTTTAAAACGGAATGCAGGCGATAGTCTCTGTGATGTTGACCAAGGCGAAGGCAGAGATCCTCTGGGCTGGACGGCTTAAGTAGGCAGGACTGACGAGCAGGATATCATCAACAGGTGAGAAACTGTGGAGAGATAGGAGCTGGCAATTAGCTGACAGCTGAGCGGCCAGCTCAGAGAAGGAAGGGCTGAGCCCAGCCCTGACAGTATGCTGCTGTTACTCTTCCCCCTCTGAGCTCCTTATGCAGCGACATGTGATTACTTATAAAGAAGGGAAACAGATATTTATAATGTTTTTTTATGTATACACAACTTTTGCCTTTCATTTCTGTTTTAAACTGAAAGGGTTATTTTACAAGGTAAGGGTTCATATATACTTTAATTGAGAGAAACACTTAGTATCTACATAATAACACCCTTCTTACTTGATTGATGGCACTTCTTTTAGTTTCCAAGGAACTCTGTAATGCTGCAGTTAGAATGTGTAGATGTCAGGGCTGGGCTCAGTCCTTCCTTATCAAAGCAGGCAGCTCAGCTGTCGGTTAATTGCCAGCTCTAATCTTTCCACAGTGACTCACCTGGTGATGAAATCTTGCTCGTCAGTCTTGCTGGCTACTTAAAGCGGAGTTCCACCCAATAATGGAACTTCCGCTTTAAGTGATGGTGACCCCCTGACATGCCACATTTGGCATGTAATTTTTTTGAAGGGAGACGGGATACCCAGTTTTTTTTTTTAAATGAGTGGAACTCCGTTTTAAGCTGCTCAGTTCAGATGCTCTCTGCCTTCACCTTGGTCAACATATCAAGAGACGCTCTCCTGTGTTACTGTTTAGACTTGCTTGGCTGACGTCCCTTCTGGTTCCTGATCCTGCTTGATGTTCCACTACGCTGATTCTCCGGTTTCCTGATATCCTGGCCTGCTCTGAAGTACGCTGATCCCTGGCTCCCCGACGTCCTGGCTTGTCTGACTATCTGTTCTGGTTACCGAACTCTGGCTATGTTTTGACCACGTTTCCTCTGTTTACCTATTACCATTTATTATTAAATAGTGTGTTTTTTACTGCACTTCTGTCTCAGTCTGATTCATGGTTCCTGACAGTAGAAAATTATAAATTATTAACCAGTTATATGACATCCTCCCGGATCACGCCTCACGACACTTTAAGTCTGAACACTTTCACCCCCTTCCTGCCCAGGCCATTTTTCAGTTTTCAGCGCTGTGACATTTTGAATGACAATTACTCATGCAACACTGTACCCAAATAAAATATTTTGCATTCTTTTGGAGACAGATAGAGCATTCTTTTGGTGATATTTAATCACCACTAAACTAAAACTATATTTTTTTCAGTCTACATCTCATTTATTGATGCCCTAAAATGCCAGGACAAGTAAAATCACCGGAAAATGACTCCTTTCTGGAAAGGTGACAGTCAAAAGGTATTTATTATGACATTATGAATTTGTAATTATGTTGTCACAATTTTTAGGAAAATGAGGATATTAAATAAAATGTTTTTATTTTTTCTCACAAAGTTGTCTTTTTAACAAGTTATTTCTCACACACAACATAGGCATACTTATAATTATACACCAAAAACACATTTTGCTATGCCTCCTAATTATGGGGATACCATGTGTGGGACTTTTTCATAGCCTAGATCAGTGTTTCTTAATATTTTTCAGTCAAGGCACCCTTTAAAATTATAGACAATCTCAAGGCACCCTTTAAAATTATAGACGATCTCCAGGCACCCTTTGAAATTATGGACAGTCTCGAGGCACGCCATTCTAAAATGTAAAAAAAAATATTCTAATAGCTTTACACAATGCAGTAACATCCACATGTAGGATACCCAACATTTGAGGTGATTTATTCTTCCAAAGCAAATACACTTTTGGACGCTGGTAATGACAAGTATTACAATGTTTCTCTTCGCCCCCAATTTCTCTCCATCAGTCAGCTAATGTCACCCCAGTGCTGAGGGAGAGGGGCACAGGAGGGTCAAACAAGGATTCTGTGGAAGCAACCGACACCCTTCTTATTAACTGATGAAGTCATTGGTTGTTAGGATACCATTGTCTAGAAAGTTGTAATGGTGCATAATGAAAACCTGTGGCTTTGTGTAACTATAAGGCAGGCTTGATCCACCCCCTGGCTTGTGTACAATTTTTAATCACTTTTTAGGCATTTTGCCATGGCACCCCTGAAGAAACCTTAAGGAACCCCATGGTGTCTGGGCACCCTGGTTGAAAAAGGCTGGCCTAGATGGATAGATAGATGTGCCAAAAATCTAAGGAGCACCTTCAAACATTCCAGGGGCAAAAATTACACATCTCATTTCCTGATTACCTATCACATTTTTTGAGGCCCTGGAGCACCAGGGCAGTGCAAAACACATACACAATGACCCAATTTTTGAAAGCAAATGTGTCCTTTTTTGCCACAAGTTTTTTTTTGGAAAATGCAGGAAAGAAAGCGAAAACCTTAAAACACATTTTGCTATTCCTTCTGAGAATGGCAACACCACATTTGTGAGACTTTTATACAGCCTAGCCACACAGAGGAGCCAAAAATTCAAGGAGAACCATCAGGCATTCTGGAGGCATAATTTACACATCTCATTTCCTGACTACCCATCATATTTTTGGAGGCCCTGGAGAACCAGGACAGTGGAAACACCCAAAAAATGACCACATTTTACCCCACAGTATTTTTTAAGAGGCATGGCGAGCCTTCTAATGACTTATTTTTTCGTCACAAGTTTTTGGAAAATGGAGAAAGAAAATAATTTTTTTTTTTACACAAAATTGGCAATTGAATAAGATATTTCTCACACATAGCATAAGCATAATTAGAATTACACCTCAAAAGACCATTTTCTACTTTTCTTCAGGGTAGCAATACCACATGTGTGAGACTTTTTCACTTTTTGGACTGATTATATATCAGACATTGTATCTTGTGTATGACACAAATCATCCAATTGTATCAAAACCAATATACTGTAATGGTCGTCTCCATACGATCAGGGATATAGCTTAGTGTAGCATCACCTATAGCAGCCCCAGTACCTAGAAGCCAAGTAAACCTAGTCTGCTGGTACATAGCTGTCCCCAGGAATGGCATGTTCACTAACCAGGAAGTACAGGAGGCTAAATAAAGGAATAGCCCGGGGTTCCAGGAGTGCATTTGTCTACAGGGTATGTCTGGGACTGGTATCTCACAGGAATTTAGTGAATCATATGTGCAGATGGGTCAGTTCAGGCTCAGGCAGACATGGTCAGCAAACAGGTAAAGGATTGGTCCAGACAAGAGGCAAAATGTGGTCAATAAACAGGCCAAGCTTAGTACAGGTGACAATCAGGGACACCAACTGTGACTGGCTGCACTATTAGGGCATGTTCATACAAGAGGTTGGGCTGTAGTTTTACTGCCCCCTCAACTGCTACCCCCTTTAACTGCAGAGACAGCAACCGGGGGTGTACAGATGCCACAGCTGCAAAGCTTTGCTGCTGTGGCGAGAATTATACCTCCTGTAAGCCTGCCAATTGTGACCCATTTAAATGAATGGGGGTGCTTCTTCAGTCCAAGGGGTTGAAGCAGGCAGTGAGGAACGTGACACAAAGCCTCCTCACTGCCTGTCAAATGCTCTCTGAAGAGCATTGCACATGTGAACAAGTTCTTATGGTGAGACTATGACTGCTGTGGTGTTACACTGTAACTGGTGTGGCTGTGAGCAAGGGCATTGTAACTGGGGTGGTGGTGATCAGAGACACTGTAACAGGTGTAGTGGTGACCAGGGACACTGTAACTGGTGTGGTGGGGATCAGGGACAATATGACTGGTGTGGCAGTGATCAAGGACACTGGGACTGGTGTGGCAGGGATTGGGGCTTACGAAGAACTCTCTGCTCTCTGGTGGTGTGTTCCATTTCAGCATGCAGCAGAGGCTGATATCAAGACAAAAACATGCATTTATTCACATTTAAAAATACATTTCATTTTACATCCACCTTCAGCTCACCTTTAATGTTAGATATCATTTTAACAAATATATAAAATACTAATTAAACAATACATTTATAGGTGTAAACTGCTCTAATATCACCGGAGTTAGCTGAATCTTGTCAAAACAGTGCGGTTTAAAAAAATAAATATTGAACCCTAATTAATTAATTAAATAATTAAAAGTAGATCTCTTGATTAGAAGTCTGTTGTCATGCCAACGACTAGTCACCTTGTGAAGTTACATTTTTGGCAAAGAATAACAGTGACAGGTGTTCCTGTGACAATTTATATGCAAAAAATGGATTGTAGAGCATGTATCTCTAGGATGGCAACAGAAAAATCTATAAAAATAAGATGTGCATCTTTCTTAATCATATGCTATAATGGGAATGCATCCTTTTACTTACCTCTTCTTTAAAGCCTAACTCAAAACACAGCTTTTTTTATTCTTTATTTATTTTTAAATTATATTTATAATATTTCACTGACAGAGCCATACTTATTTATTTGTTTATTTTTAACAAGTTAAAATGCTAGTTTTAGGCCTGAAGATTAGTTAAAGTGGAGCTCCACCCAAAAGGGCAAACTCCGTTTTTTCCCCCCTGCTGCCACATTTGGCATCTTTCGGGGGAGGAGCTGACTTCTCTGTGGCAACCTCAGCCGGATGTTTGCCGGGCCATTTACAAAGTGCAACATGCCTTGCGTATGCTCAGTGGGGAACCGGCTGTGAAGCTAAATGGAAAAATCAGCTTGGGTGAAGACGCTGCAGGATTCGTGGACAGGTAAGTGTCCTAATATTAAAAGTCAGCAGCTACAGTATTTGTATAAGAGTGAAGATGGCACAAGGTGATGCTAGAATTCATTTAAAGGGATAGATCAAGAGCCACTTGAATTGATGGGCAATGTAGGTGCCTTAGAGGCCACTAGTGGTCCCCATAGTTAGGATGCCGGTGATGGGCAGGAAGCACTTGTCAGCCAAGCACCTGCCACCAGTTGGGCTGGTGTTCAGTACCTGGGATCAGGGTGACTGAGGTTGTCTCTGGCAAATTGTTTAGGTAAATGTTTAAAAAGGTTCTGCTTCTGAACTCTTCCCACTCCTAACTTCTATTAGGAAGATCTCCTGCTAACAGGTTTGTTCAAGTGTGGGGCTCATGTCTGTAAGGCCTGTAGTGGGAATGTGAAAGCAAATATAAGGGTAGGTTGGTGGTTGGTAGTCACGTCCTCCATGTTCCCCTCCTTGTTGAGTGCCAAGCAAGGGTCACATGAGAGGCCTAACCTGCGGTGGGTTTATCTGGACTACACTAATGGTTAGGGTCACTGCCTTACACAGGGGAGTACATTTATTGGAACAACTGACCGATCTCTAATAAACTCTCTCGATGTTACTGTACATCACTGTGTTCATTTGTGCATTTAGGAGGGACACGCAGAGAAGACGTGATCTCCACCTGCCCAGCGTATTACTGCTACCTCACACCCAGTAACAGTATGGGGTCCCACCGTGCACCTAGCGACTCCATGTTTGCACTTTCTCTTCTGTACTCAGGTTGAGTTCCCCGGCGGTGCAGATCTTCCTCTGTTGCTATGGGAGATGGATTAGTGCTGAAAGAGTGCAGACAACATATTCCTGGCTGCAAGAGGCTGTCTCACCTGCCACATGTATACGCTTAAGACAAGATTTTGGAGAGACCTTCGTTACCCTTGGTAACCACTTGTATCTTAATAGTGTATTACTTTTGTATCAATATCTTCATACCCTGATGTGTTTAGTGACCCAAGCTGCAACTATATGTGCTGATTACTTGCATTACATCCCTTTAGTAACCTCAGACCAGGCAAAGGCAAAGTTTCAAAAGCTTAATTTGAATAAATTAACATGATGACATAGACAGATAACATTCCGGAATAAAGTTCAAACATTTCCCTAACATCCCTAGTCCCTAACTCAGGCTTGTGGCTGCACAGGAATGGGTTTTTCTTTGGCAGAGTATATGGTTGATGTCTTTAGGAAGGACTGCAAGCCCCAGCAGTCCTCCTAGGCAATGGAAACTCCAACCTCAGCATATTACTGTCAATCCAGACTTCAGTAACAGCAGGGAATGGGTCCGACCAGGCCCGGACTGGCCATAGGGCAGACCGGCATTTACCCGGTGGGCCGGGGCTGCCCGCTCTGTGTCCTGTTGATGATCAAGCCGCACAGCGGGAGGTAAGCCGCGACCGCAGCCTGGACAGGGTTGACACAGGCCGCGGCCACTGCTTGCCTACTGCTAGGCGGCCATGCCTTTGTCTTCTCCGGCAGAACTTGCGGCTGCATGGGCTGAACTGTGTGTCTCTCTCACATACAGCTCAGCCTCAGAGCCGACGCTGACAGTTCCGCTCTCTGCTCGGACAGACTGCTCCTCCTCTTACAGCCTCTCTACTCCTGTGTCTGCCCCACCCACACATCCCCGGGGAGATGTGAAGGAAGATTTAACACAGAAGATAAAAGCTGCAGACAGCCTGTGCCTGAGCCTCCATCCTGGGGTAAGTAAGCTCCCCCTCTCTCCTGCCTCCCAGTGTATATACATAAAACAAATTTAAGGAGTGCTCTGTGGACTCTGATACAAGAGAGGGGTTTTGGTGAGCAGAGACCCCCTTACATCAGAGTTCCCCTTTACACCAGAGTCCACAGCATTCCCCCTTAAAGCAGAGTTCCACCCAAAAGTGGAACTTCCGCTTTAAGCACTCCTCGCCCCCTTTTTTTTGGAGGGTGTGGGTGCTTAGTTTTGAGGGGGATTTCCTGTCCCACATCCTGCTTCTAAACTAGCAGCTAAACTTTTTGTAGCTGCTGACTTTTAATAAACAAAAAAAAGTCTGGAACTCCGCTTTAAATCAGGGTTTTCAGAACACCACTTTACATCAGCTCCCCCTTAAATAAAGGTTCCCCTTTACATTAGAGTCCACAGAGCTCCCCCTTAGAGTAAGTGGAAATTCTACAGACTCTAAGGGGGGCTCTGCGGACTCTGATGTAATGGGGGGGCTCTGCAGACTCTGATGTAAGGGGGGGCTCTGCAGACTCTGATGTAAGGGGGGGCTCTGCAGACTCTGATGTAAGTTGGGCCTGTGTGGACTTTGATGTAAGGGTGGCCTGTGCGGACTCTGATGTAAGGGGGGTCTGGGCAAACTCTGATGTAAGGGGGGTCTGTGTGGACTCTGATCTAAGAAAGAGGACTGTGCTAACTCTGATGTAAGGGGGCTGTGCAGACTCTGATGTGAGGGAGCAGGGGGAGCCTGGAGATCTGCACAGTGAGCAGAGTTTAAAAGGGGGGGGCATGATTGCAGGGACACTGTAATATAAAGGGGACTGCACTGCAAAGAGGCACTGTAATATAAAGGGGACTGCACTGTAATCATTACAGTGCCCCTTTACAGTGCAATCCCCTTTATATCACAATGTCCCTGCACATTCCAGTGTGGAGAACCGACCCCCCCCCCCCCCCCCCCCAGTCCATGGAAAAGTTAGCTGCTCAGTCTATTTTGCCTATTTTTGTCCCGGTCCGGGCCTGGGTCCATCCAAAGCGAACCGGTCAGAACCAAACCAACAGAACAGCAACAAGACCCCCAGGCCCCTAGGGCCAGGACCTCCACCCTTTTTATGGCACACAGGACTGGGGGGTCAGAACCAGGAAAAACCCACCAAGAAAAATCTGGCAACCACAATTAACTCCTAACTTCTCGGTTGGGGCATGGGAAGTTGTCATAGTCCCCATGTATCCTAAGGAGCCCTGGGCCCAAAGCATCCCCCTGGGCATAAAGTACTGTATTTCCTTGTCCAGATATGAACAGATTAAAAGTACACATGCTAACCATGCTGCCCAGCACGAGGCAGACCTCCATTACACTCTGACATTCTTTAAGGTAATTTATCCTAAATGGCCCGTTCTTCAGTTTGTAGAATCCTAAACAGAAATCAGTTGCTACTTTGTTGCCTTGAAAATAAATCATTTACAGTTGTTTAGAGTCCCAATACAGACTTGTGAGCTCACCAAAGGACAAGCTTGGAACTTATATTACGATTAACTTGGCTACATTAGAGAAAGTAAACCATATTACATTTGTTTATTTTCTAATGACAACATTTTCATTCCACTTATAATAATTGAACTTGCTGTTCGCTTTGACCATTTATCTGATTTCCATTGTGGAGCCACTACTCAATTAAATTGTCTATTATTTACAATTGCCTAATTCATTGTCTCACTGGATTTCGAGGGTGTGACCATAATCAGGTAGGAGCTGTACCCATCAAAGCAAACACTTACAGGTGCGCTTCATATACTTGAAAGGAAAAGGAATCAAACACAGGGAAATAAAATCAAATTTTAAGTACATATATATATATGGTTAAAGAATACCTCCATTTTTGTTGCAAAAAGAACAATCCCCTCTAAGTGATCAATGTGCATTAAAATTTGTTTGATGATTCCTACCTGTTTTGGCTCTGAAGGAAAAGTTGTTTTTTGGATACTGATTCTGAATGGGAGTGACTTTTTAAATTATTGATCAGCTGACGCTATTGCGGTGCTCTAATGAGGAAAGCTGCAAGGTCTGCATCCCTTTAGAAGTGATTAACCATTTAGGAGCATTACACCATAAATAACATTTTTGTTACATAGTTACATAGTTAGCTAGGCTGAAAAAAGACACAAGTCCATCCAGTTCAACCATAAAAAAAAGAAATAAGAAATAAAAATAAAAAAATATTGTACAATCCAATATACCCACTTCTATACCCACAGTTGATCCAGAGGAAGGCAAAAAAAAAAAAACAGCAGAGCATGCTCCAATCTGCTACAGCAGGGGGAAAAAATCCCTTCCTGATCCCCCGAGAGGCAATCGGATTTTCCCTGGATCAACTTTACCTATAAATGTTAGTACCCAGTTATATTATGTACATTTAGGAAAGTATCCAGGCCTTTCTTAAAGCAATCTACTGAGTTAGCCAGAACCACCTCTGGAGGGAGTCTATTCCACATTTTCACAGCTCTTACTGTGAAGAAACCTTTCTGTATTTGGAGATGAAATCTCTTTTCCTCTAGACGTAAAGAGTGCCCCCTTGTCCTCTGTGTTGACCGTAAAGTGAATAACTCAACACCAATTTCACTATATGGACCCCTTATATATTTGAACATGTTGATCATATCCCCCCTTATTCTCCTCTTCTCAAGAGTGAATAAATTCAGTTCCTCTAATCTTTCCTCATAGCTGAGCTCCTCCATGCCTCTTATCAGTTTGGTTGCCCTTCTTGTTGCAGATGATGCCTAAAATCTGACTTGTTTCCTAGTGCAGACTTCTGGGAAAACCAGCGAGCACACTCACACAAAAAGGAAATTACATTTCTGGAGGCATTCTTTACACCAACTGTGTAAAGAATGTCTCCAGGTTGCCATTATGCATTGAATTTTACAGAAAATTATAGTGATGCAGGTGGAAATGGAAAGATAATTGTAAAAACATTAAATTACAATATGGCTTGTGTCACAATTATTTATGCTGTATTATTTGTTTGCTAGTTTTATTCCCCCAAAAGAACAGACTGGATGAAACAACATCCAGATAAAACTGCAAAAATATCTCATGAGATGGTGTTGCTCCCTCGTTGTCTGGATAATGTTGCTGTCACTAATGAAAACACTGAAGAATGTCACTTGCCGGTGACAGCTGGCTTATTTGACTGACCAGTGAGGGAATGACAGGTGGTAACAGGTGAGTGTTTACTCTGCATAGTGGGTTGTCACCAATGACCACTATTATATCAAGGTGCAAAGTGTATATGACAGGTTCCAAAAGCAGGATCACAACGTTATTATGGGTTTTCTCTTGCCTTAGCTGCTATCATGAAAGAAGAATCAGCGGTTCTGCAGTTCTTTTCATCTGTCTATTGGCATGCAGATCTAAGTGATCTGTGGAGAATCCAGGCATGTGCGCATTTTGAATTGTATGAATCCCCGAAGACTGGACAAATCTGCATCCATTATTTCAGGCAATTAAAAAAAAAAATGCAGTTAGCATACTGTTCTCATAAATCACTCATAACTGCTTCAAGTGAATAAATAGGGATTTTGCCTTTAATTATTAAAAAAAATGTAGTCAGGACAATAAAATACAACATTTTTAAAAAAAAATTTCAGTAAAATTACTTTTAGACACATTTTTGGTTATAGGGTGACAATGGTGTTTCCATGTATCCTAACTGTGGTCTTTCATTGTCCTCTGTAATGGATACTACTACTAACTACTACTGCTCTTGTGAAGGCATAGTCGAACATTATATGTATTTGGAGGCCTGCCCCTGAGCAAACTGGACAGCCACTGCTGGAGTATGTGTAGACTGGAAGAGTCTGTAAGCGATTATTAGCACTGAGCTGTAAAACAGGATTCAAAAAAGTGAAGACAGTATTTCAAAAAAATTAAAAAGCAACTGTTCATACCCCACAGTGCTTTAGTATACTATGGGCCTCATTAACGTAGCAGCATGGTCGCATCCCATCAAAAAAAACACTTTAAAAAAGTAATTAGTTTAGTGTGAACCACAATCAAATAAACAAAACAAAAGTGATAAAGACTGTGTTGCTGTCAGGATCTATGAGTGAACCCACTCTAGTATGCTACCATATGACAATCCAAAATGATTCAGGGGGATCCCTCTGAGGAAGCCACATCCTTGGTGTAACGCATAAGGGGCGTGCTGGGCTGGGGGCACGGATAGGCTGCACTGATAGGCACTGATATGGTGGCACTGATAGGTGGCTCTGATGGGCACTGATGAGGTGGCACTGTTGGGCATTAATAGGTGGCACTGATAGGTGGCCTTGATAGGTGGCACTGATGGGCACTGGTGGGCAGCACTGAAGGGCACTGATAGGTGGCACTAGTAGGTGGCACTGATGGGCACTGGTAGGTGACACTGATAAGCCTCACTGATAGGTGGCACTGATGATGAAGCACTGATGGGCACTCATTGGCAGCACTGATGGGCACTGATAGATGGCACTGGTGGGCATTGATCGGTGGCACTGGTGGGCACTGGCAGGTGGCACTGGTGGGCACTGCTTAGCAACAGTGGGTGTTCGATGTCCCTCTGACAGAAGCCAGTAATCTTTTTTTTTTCTCACTCTGTCAGCTGATTACAATCTTCTGTTTACATCACGTAATCAGCTGTCATTGGCTAACAGCTGATCATGTGGTAAGGGACACTGGTGGGCACTAATAGGTGGCACTGAGAGGTGGCACTGATGGGTGGCACTGATGGGCAGCACTGAAGGGCACTGATAAGTGGCACCAATGGCGGCTGGTGCTCAAAAATTTCTTTTGGGGGGGGGCACAAACAAACTGAAAAATGTGCCCATCAAATGCTCCCACTGTGCCCAGCAAATGCTCCCACTATGCCAATCAAATGCAGCCACTGTGCCCATTGAATGCAGCCACTGTGCCCATTGAATGCTGCCACTGTGCCCATCGAATGCTGCCACTGTGGCGAACTGTGTCCTTCATGCTCCTCCATGCTCCTCCGTGGACATGCTCCTCCATGTCCTCCATGTCCTCCAGGTGCTTCAAAAATACCCCTGCCTCTTTAATTCAGGCATGGTGGATGATGTAACTACATATGATATTGTTCTGCTGTGCACTAGCTCATAGTGCACTTTTAAATATGAATATTTTTTAATGAGATTTTAATAAATGTGATAGTCTGTATGGAAAGCACCATGATGGTCTGTATGCTTTATCTCTGAATATATAACAGTGGAATTGGAGAATATTATATGTGGTGGGAAGGCTGTGGAGGAGAGAAACCTAAGGAAATCACCCACATCTACAAATAACACTTAAAGGGACAGGGACATAAGACCTATTGCCCATAGGTCAAATTAGGAGGTGAGCTGCTAATGGTGGAGGGATAAGTTACATGTGGTGTACATATTAGAATAAGAAATTGGTGGCCAGATATAGAGAATAGGGATGAGCCAGCAGTTCAAGTCGAATGTAAGTTTGACTTGAACATCGGGTGTTCGTTTGTTCTGTTCAAACATCGGGTGTTCGAGCGCCCCATAATGCACTGCAAGAGCAGCAAATTATATCACCTGTGATGTATTTCAGTTAACTTTCAAACCTGGCCTGTTAGAGGGCCCTGAGGACAGGGTTCATGAGAGAGAAAGGGAGATTATATATATATGTAGTGCCTGGGGGCCTGGGGGACCCCCACGCTATTTTTTTCTTCAATTTTGGTGCGGGGTTCCCCTTAAAATCCATACCAGACCCGAAAGGCCTGGTATGGATTTGGGGGAGGCAGAGCCATGCCATTTTTTTTTGTATTTTTGGTGCGGGTTCCCCTTAAATATTCATACCAGACCCAAAGGGCTTGGTAATGGACTGGGGGGGGGGGGTGAAGCCACAATGTTTTTTTCAATGATTTTTATCTATGTTGCCGGGATCCGACAATGCATTAAAGCCGCAAGCAGTTTTAAATT
>CM053028.1:81691929-81710849 GCA_028564925.1 Lithobates sylvaticus
AGAGATCTGGTTGAATGAGCCTTAAGGTGGGATGGAACCGGTTTATCCGAGTGTTTATAGGCTAAAACTATTGCCTGCTTAATCCACCTGGCTATCGTAGGTTTTGAGGCCTGAAGACCCTTTCTTTGGCCCCCAAAAGTAACTAGAAGATGATTTGATCTCCTAAACTCCCTTGCCCTTTCTAGATAGACTAAAAGACAGCGTCTAACATCTAAAAAGGTGCAATCTTTCTTCCTTCTCATTCTTCGGATTCTGGCAGAATGATGGAAGAATAATCTCTTGTGACCTGTGGAACCCCGAGGTCACTTTTGGTAAATAAAGAGGATCCTGTCTAAGGATTACCCTGTCCTCTAGGATCAACAAAAAAGGCTCTTTAATTGTCAGGGCCTGTAGGTCGCCTACTCTTCTAGCTGAGGTGATGGCTAGAAGAAAGGCCATTTTAAGGGAAAGAAATTTAAATGAAATTTGATCAAACGGCTCAAATGGCCCTTTCGTCAGGGCGTCCAGAACCAGGGACAAATCCCACGGCGGGAAACTAACTGTCCTTACCGGGGTTAACCTTTCCCTGGCTAGCAAGAATCTCTTAACAAGAGGGTCTTGAGCTAACCTTGTGTCAAAGAACACTGACAGGGCTGCTACCTGGACCCTAAGGGTACTGACCGCTAACCCTTGGTCTACCCCTTCCTGGAGAAAATCCAGCACGGTTGGAATCGTCTGGATAGTTCTCTGATTTGCTTGAGCCCATCTAGAGAAGATCTTCCAGACCTTTGCATAAATCTGTCTGGTAACATTCTTCCTGCTAAGGAGAAGAGTGTCAATTACCTTCTCCGAGCATCCCCTGTTCCTGAGGATCTCCCTCTCAAGAGCCAGGCCATCAGGGACAGAAACCCCGGGTTGGGATGCAGCACTGGGCCTTGGCAGAGAAGATCCCGCCTGACCGGGAGATGCAGCGGAGGCACGACTGACCACCTCCACATGGTGGGGAACCAGACCCGCTTCGGCCACCAGGGTGCAATCAGGATAAGGTCTCCATCCGACTGTGACAGTGTCACGTACCTGGTGGTTGAGCCCACGAATGCAGGGAGCGGCGTCTCGTATACCTCCGGCTCGGGAACCCCTGGTAGAATAGACAGGGGCTCGGAAGCACAAAGGGGCACAAGTGCCTGGCGGGTTACAGGTGTAGGGCTGGTCCCGACGTCTGGAGTACTGTAGGACGACCAGTAGAGGACTAGGGCAGGAACCCAGTCGTAGTAGACAGGCAGGTGGAACTTGCGGATAGCCGGGAGAGACTGGAGTCCGGAGCTGAAGCAGGTCACAGACAGGCCGGGTCAAACACGGGCAGGCAGGTGCGGTACCAAATCAGCAGGCAAGGCGTAGTCGTGAAGCAGGCCGGGTCGTTTAACAGGCGGACAGCAGAGTACCAAGGAGCAGGCAGAAGAGATGTCAGGACAAGCCGGGATCGAGGACAGGCAGCAGGTACGGGGTATCAGGAACAAGCCGGGTAGTCAGGTATCAGAAGTCAGGTAATTCACAGGTAGCTGGTAGCTGGGAGTCACGGGAACGCTGTAGACCGGACAGCAAGACAGCATGGACAGGCACTTCCTTAAATAGCGCTTCTGGCGCCAAAACGGGCTCAAACAGCGTGCGTGCGCGCGCGCTCCCGTGCGCGCGCGTGCGCGCTGAGCGGCTCTTTTGCTGGACATACCATAGCCGATTCTCCTGCTGGCAGAAAAAGGTACTGAACGCTTTTCTTGACATTGCCCCCCCCTAAGGGGCAGCCTCCGGATGCCCAACTGAACCATCTTACTTGCGTGTGCATTATCAAATGCCCGAATCAGCCTCTTTGCATGAATGTTGGATTCCGGTTCCCACGAATTTTCTTCCGGGCCGTACCCCTTCCATTTCACCAGATACTGCACACGCCCGCCTCTTCTCCTACAATCCAGGATCGACTCCACCTCGAATTCCATTTCCCCATCAATGAGTACCGGTTCAGGAGGCCCCGTATTTCGGCCAACAAAAGGATCTGGGACAGTAGGTTTGAGCAGAGCTACATGGAAGACTGGGTGGATCCGGAATGATTCGGGTAGTTTTAATTTATAAGTTACACTATTGATTTTTTTTTCCACAGGGAAAGGACCCACAAACTTAGGGCCAAGCTTCTTGGAGGGGCATGCCAATTTCAAGTTTAATGTAGACAGCCAGACTTGATCTCCTGGTTTTAAATTGAGTTCTCCCCTTCTCTTCCTGTCAAAGACCTCCTTGTAATATTCCTGAGTTCTTGTCATTGTCTCCTGGAGTAGTTTATTATTGGCACTAAAAAAATTCAGCGTTTCCTGAGCAGCAGGTACAGGACATTCCGGTATACTGTTTGATAGAAATAAAGGGTGAAAACCATAATTTGCAAAGAAAGGAGTCTGTTTTGTAGCAGAATGAATTGAATTGTTATAGGCAAATTCGGCCAGCGGCAATAGAGGAACCCAATCATCTTGTGAGAATGATGAAAAGCAACGTAAGTACTGCTCCAATGTTTGATTCGTCCTTTCTGTCTGGCCGTTTGTTTGAGGATGGTAAGCTGAAGAAAAGGACAGATTGATCTTCAGAGAGCCACATAATGCCCTCCAGAATTTTGAGGTGAATTGTACCCCACGATCTGAGGTTATGTTTGCCGGAATGCCATGAAGTCTTACGATTTCCTTAATGAAAATTCTCGCGGTTTCGGCCGCAGAAGGAGTACCCTTCATGGGAAGGAAGTGAGCCATTTTAGAGAGTCTATCCACCACTACGAAGATGGTTGAATGATCTTCCGAGGGAGGCAGCTCAACAATAAAATCCATAGAGATCATTCTCCATGGTCTCTCTGGGACAGGTAATGGTTTCAACAGCCCCCAAGCTTTTGATTTGTTGCCTTTGTTCTGGATACAGACGGTGCATGATTCCACATAATCCCTACAGTCCTTTGTTAACTGTGGCCACCAAAACATGCGTTGGAGCAATTCAGATGTCTTGTGCACCCCAAAATGACCAGCTAACTCATGGTCATGACAGAAGTTCAGAACAGCCACTCGCACCTCCTTAGGTACGAAGATCTTTTCTCCGTACCATAACAGATCGTCTCTGGTTTGTAGAGTGGTATCAGGTGGGGAAGAAATTCCTGCGGAAGCCTGTTTTATCTGAGCCAGCAAATCTTCTTGGAGCAAAAGAAAACTTCCAGAAGACAAGATGGTGTCCGGAGGAGAAGAAGTTTCAGGTTCACTAAACATCCTAGAGAGGGCGTCTGGTTTGGTGTTCTTCGACCCGGGCCTGTAAGTTATGTGGAGAGAAAATCGCGTAAAGAAAAGTGCCCACCTGGCCTGGCGTGGTCTCAGTCTCTTAGCGTTTTTTAAATATTCGAGATTCTTGTGATCCGTATACACAAGAATCGGATGTGTCGCTCCTTCCAAAAGATATCGCCATTCTTCAAGGGCCGCTTTGATGGCCAATAGTTCTCGGTCTCCCACGTCGTAATTTCGTTCCGCCTCAGATAGTTTGCGGGAGAAGAACGCAACTGGATGCAACAGAGCTTTAGGCCCTTGTCTCTGAGATAACACTGCCCCGACTGCAATTTCCGAGGCATCAACCTCAAGTATGTACGGTAACGCTGGGTCAGGATGCTTCAGAACTGATGCCGACGTGAATCGATCTTTCAAGGTTGCAAAGGCTGCCTGCACTCCGGGAGACCAAGAAAACTTAGTGCTCTGCTTGGTTAGATTCGTGATGGGTGAAATGATAGTGGAGAATCCTTTGATGAATTTCCGGTAGAAATTTGCGAATCCCACAAAGCGTTGAACACCCTTCCTGTCGGTAGGAGCTGGCCAGTCCAGGATGGCAGAGACCTTCTGTGGGTCCATTTTGATACCTTCCACGGAAATAATCAATCCTAGGAACTGGATGCTCTGTTGCTCGAATACACATTTTTCCGGTTTCGCATACAAGCCGTGGCGTCGAAGTCTGGTTAGCACCTTTTTAACATGTTGGCGATGCTCTGTCAGGGAAGGCGAGAAGATCAGGATGTCGTCCAAATATACTATGACGAACAGGTCAAGGTAGTCTCTGAAGATATCGTTCACAAAATGCTGGAACGTAGCAGGGGCGTTGCAGAGTCCGAATGGCATAACCAAATATTCAAAATGCCCGAATCGGGTGCGAAAGGCAGTCTTCCACTCGTCACCGCTCCGGATGCGAATAAGGTTGTATGCCCCGCGAAGGTCCAGTTTTGTGAACGTCGCTGCAGATCCCAGTCTTTGAAATAATTCAGGTACCAAAGGGAGAGGGTACCGATTTTTGATGGTAACTTTGTTAAGTTCCCTGTAGTCTACGCAGGGGCGTAGGGAATGGTCTTTTTTCTCTACGAAGAAAATTCCTGCCCCTGCTGGGGAAGTGGAGGGCCGAATGAACCCCTTCTCCAGATTATCATCAATATAGGCCTTCAAAGTGCCAAGTTCAAGTTCAGTTAAGGGGAAGATTCTCCCAAATGGAACTTCTGCGCCAGGAAGGATTTCAATTGGGCAGTCATAAGGCCTGTGAGGAGGAAGAGTATCTGCGCCCTTCTTGCTGAAGACGTCTAAAAACTCATGGTAGACTTCAGGCACGGCTTGACGGGTCTCTTCATCAGCTTCCATGCAGAGTAGGGGTGAAAGTGCTTGAGCCGTCTCAGGTAGGCAATATTGGTGACAATAGGAGGAGGGAAAGCTGATCTCCCCAGTGGTCCAGTCAATGAATGGGTTATGAGCCCTCAACCAGGGCATGCCTAGAATAACTGGAAACAGAGGGGATTGGATGATGTTCAGGCATAATAGTTCTTGGTGGTTACCGGCCATAGTGGTAAATATTGGCACAGTCTCTTGTGTGACAGGTCCAGATTTAAGAGCCGAGCCGTCTGCCAGATGTATAGAAAGGCCTTTTGCTTTTGGTCGAAGAGGAACATGATGCCGGGTGGCGAAAGCTGAGTCCATGAAACCGCTGCAGGCTCCGGAGTCAATGATAGCGGTTACCCGGATATTCCCTCTGGGGAGCTGAAAAAGAACGGAGACAGCCAGGTGAGACGTATTATTCGGCAGAGTGGGAGTAAGAGCAAAAGAGGTAGTGCAGGACTTACGGAGTTTAGCAGGACAGGATCTCACATAATGTCCCGATTCGCCACAGTAGAGGCACAGATTATTGGATCGCCTGCGTTGTCGCTCTTCAGGTGTCAGAGATGGGCGCAGCAATCCTAGCTGCATAGGTTCCGGAGTATCAGAGGTATAGGCCACGGGAGTTCTGGGATTCGGTGGAGGCTGACTGGGTACACGGGGAAGCATCCAGATTGGTCTGGAGGGACCGGCGGCACGTTCCGACCTCCGTTGTCGTAGTCGCCTGTCAATCTGTATGGACAGGTTAATGAGTGCGTCTAAAGTCTCAGGTGTATCCACTCTGGCCAGTTCGTCCTTCAATGATTCAGAGAGGCCCATGTGGAACTGGTACCGCAGAGCGGAGTCATTCCAGTTAGTATCGGAACTCCAGCGCCTGAATTCGGACGCATAATCTTCCGCTGGTCTGCGACCTTGCTGTAGGGAATGCAGGGCCGTTTCTGCAGTTGCTGTTAGTTGCGGGTCCTCGTAGAGCTGGGACATAGCATGAAAGAAAGAGTTCAAATTGTCAAGGGCGGCATCCTTCTGTTCCAAAAGCCGATGGGCCCAAGCTTGTGGATCTCCTGACAGCAGGGAAATGACAAAGCCTACTTTGGTGGCGTCAAGCGAAAAAGTCCTAGGCTGCAGAGCAAAGAAAAGTTCACAAGCATTGTGGAAAGCTCGAAATTTGCTACGGTCCCCAGAAAACCGCTCAGGAGTGGGAACCTTAGGTTCAGGTGGCATCATCACTACTGAAGGAGCAGCAGGAATCGCAGGTGAAGGTGACGTAACTGTGGATAGGATCTGAACACGTTCCTCGAGCCGGGTATAGCCTTCCTGAAGACTCTTCACTGCCTGGGTTAGGCCAGCCAGGTGGCGACACAGATCATCCACTGGAGCAGCTCCCTGCGTGGGCTCGGACATGGCTGTCCGGTACTGTCACGTACCTGGTGGTTGAGCCCACGAATGCAGGGAGCGGCGTCTCGTATACCTCCGGCTCGGGAACCCCTGGTAGAATAGACAGGGGCTCGGAAGCACAAAGGG
The DNA here is from genome assembly GCA_028564925.1 of Lithobates sylvaticus. NCBI lineage: Eukaryota > Metazoa > Chordata > Amphibia > Anura > Ranidae > Lithobates > Lithobates sylvaticus. Next base: position 81,698,121 of record CM053028.1, read on the forward strand.
GCACAAGTGCCTGGCGGGTTACAGGTGTAGGGCTGGTCCCGACGTCTGGAGTACTGTAGGACGACCAGTAGAGGACTAGGGCAGGAACCCAGTCGTAGTAGACAGGCAGGTGGAACTTGCGGATAGCCGGGAGAGACTGGAGTCCGGAGCTGAAGCAGGTCACAGACAGGCCGGGTCAAACACGGGCAGGCAGGTGCGGTACCAAATCAGCAGGCAAGGCGTAGTCGTGAAGCAGGCCGGGTCGTTTAACAGGCGGACAGCAGAGTACCAAGGAGCAGGCAGAAGAGATGTCAGGACAAGCCGGGATCGAGGACAGGCAGCAGGTACGGGGTATCAGGAACAAGCCGGGTAGTCAGGTATCAGAAGTCAGGTAATTCACAGGTAGCTGGTAGCTGGGAGTCACGGGAACGCTGTAGACCGGACAGCAAGACAGCATGGACAGGCACTTCCTTAAATAGCGCTTCTGGCGCCAAAACGGACTCAAACAGCGTGCGTGCGCGCGCCCGCGCGTGCGTGCGCGCTCCCGCGCGCGCGCGCCCGCGCGCGTGCGCGCGTGCGCGCTCCCGTGCGCCCCGCGCGCGCGCTGAGCGGCTCTTTTGCTGGACATACCATAGCCGTTTCTCCTGCTGGCAGAAAAAGGTACTGAACGCTTTTCCAGAGCGAAAACTTCTTCGTTCAACTCCCATTCTCCTGAAGAATGGGCTGTCTGCTGAGGAAGTCTGCTTGTATATTGAGGGATCCCTTTATGTGGACCGCAGAGATTGAGAGAATGTTTTTCTCTGCTTCTCCCAGGAAATCCTGGGTCAGTGCCCTTAGACTGACTGACCTTGTTCCCCCTTGACGGTTCAAATAGGATACTGCCACCCGGTTGTCCGAGAAAATTTGGACTTCCCTTCCTTGGATCAAGTCCCGGAAGACACTTAATGCCTTCCCGACTGCCAGAAGCTCCCTGAAGTTTGAGGAAGCTCTGCTCTGACTCTGATCCCAGGGACCCTGGGCGTAGCGGTCTCCTAAATGAGCCCCACACCCCCAGGCACTTGCGTCTGTTGTAATGCCTATTGGGTCTAGCTGTGTCCACGTCCGACCTCCCGATATGTTGACGGGATCGAGCCACCAAACTAGGGAGCTTCTTACCTCCTCTGACAGAAGAACTTTCTCCTCCAGGGTTTCTCTTCTCCCGCCCCAAGAGGAGAGAAGGAAGCCCTGGAGGACTCGTGAGTGGAGCTGAGCCCAGGGAACTGCCGGGATGCAAGAGGCCATCAGGCCCAACACCCTCATGATGTTTCTCAAAGATACCTCCGGGGCTTCGAGACACACTGTCACTGCGCCCCGAAATTTTTTCGACCTTTTCGGGAGGAAGAAACACTTTCTGGGCTACTGAGTCCAACTGATACCCCAAGTATACCTTTGACTGTGAGGGATCCAGGGAGGATTTCTCCTGACTCACCATCCAACCTAGGGAATCCAGGGTCGACAAGACCAACTCTCGATCTCTCAGGAGCTGTTCTCTGGATGGACTGTAGATCAACAGATCGTCGAGGTATGGTATCAGAGCTACCCCCTGAAGGTGTAGAAAGGATACTACCTCTGCCAGGACTTTGGTAAAAATCCTTGGACTGCCCGCAAGGCCAAAGGGAAGTGCCCTGAACTGCCAATGCTGCACCCCCTGCTCTGTCCGTACTGCGAAACGCAAGTACTTTTGATGATCCGGGGCAATGGGTACATGCAGGTAAGCATCTTTGAGATCTAATGTGATCATGAAAACTCCCTTCTGGAGGTGTTTTCTGACCGTGTAGATGCTCTCCATTCTGAATCGCTTGTACAACAGGTAGTGGTTCAGTTTCCGTAGATTGATAATCAACCGAAACTTGCCCGATGGCTTCGGGACCACAAAAATGTGGGAATAAAAACCGAAAGCCCTCTGAGTCACTGGGACCGGGATAATCACTTCCTGTTCTGCGAGCATGCGAACGCTGTCTAGCAAGCCCCTTGCCTTCAGAGAATCTTTGGGAAGGTAAGTAACCAAAAATTTTTGGGGTGGGAGTGACCGAAATTCCAGCTTGTAACCTAGTTTTATTAGGTCTAAAATATAAGGGCTCTCTGAGATCTTCTCCCATTGGGGAAGGAAATACGAGAGCCTTGCGCCCACTTTTATGGCGTCATTTAGAATCCTTGCTGGACGGTCCGGACCCAGAAAAAAGGATTCCACCTTTTTCTTTGCCCTTTCCGATCCCCCATTTCTTCCTTTGTCCCCCTTTGCCCTTGAACTGGCCTTTTGCAGGGGGGCCACGAAAAAATTTCCTCCCTTTTTCCTTCTTGGGTTTGGAGGGAAATTTCTTACCTTTTTCTGTGGATCGGGAAAGGACCTGTTCCAGACCCGAACCAAAGAGTAGGGAGCCCTCAAAGGGAATACCACAGAGTCGGGACTTAGAAGTGAAGTCTCCGTCCCAAGTCTTAACCCAAAGGGCCCTCCTGGCTGAGTTCAGTAATGCCGCTGACTTAGCAGTCGTCCTTACTGTCTCTACTGCCGCGTCCGCCAAAAAGGCGATAGCTCTCCCCACCCCTTCCAGGGATTCTACTACCTCCCTGGATTCCTTCTTACGTGTGAGATGGTCCATCAGCTTGTTGAGCCATGCGTCCGCGTTCCTGGCTACACAAGCTGAAGCTAATGCAGGGCTCATGGCCGATGCATTCGCTTCCCAAGCTCTACGCAACAGGATCTCAGATTTTTTATCCATCTGATCCTGAATGTTACCCGCGTCCTCAAAAGATAAGTCCGACCGTTTAGAAACCTGCGCCAAGGACGCATCTAAACGTGGGACTTTGAAAAATTTTTCTTCCTCCTCCTCCTTAAAAGGACATCTCCGTTTCCAAGTTTTAAGTCTGAGGAGTTTACGCTCAGGTTCCTTCCATTCCCTCAAGATAATATCTTTCAGGGACTGGTGAACTGGGAAGGATCTGGCCTGTGGCTTACCCAAACCTCTATAGACCTTATCCTGAGCTGACACTTGGGCGGAAGGTAACTGAATGTCCTCTGACGCATATACTGCCCTGAGGAGACCCTCCATATCCTCTGCTGAAAAGAGGTGTCCCCCCAGATCTGGTCTCTACATGGCTATCCTGATCTGAGTCCTCCCCTCCTGGGAACTCAGGTCAGAGCTGCAAACCTCCTCCTCTGAATAGTCTGGGGCAGGTTCCTGAGACCCTCCTGTAAAGGTAGATCTATCTTCCTGTGAGGGAGAGCTTCCCCTTACTGATCTGGCATCCCCCTGACGCTGATCAAGTACGGCTTTAAAAGACTGAAGGGTAGCTAGCATCTCAACCTGAAGTGCCCTGCATTCCTTCGCAACTTCTGCTGTCTCTTTGCCTGCCAATTTGTAAATACATTTGTAACAAAAAGGCTTGCTGTGGTCCTGTGGGAGTTTAGAGCTACAAGACCCACAGCGTTTAGTTTTGGATGTGGCTTTCCCAGACCTACTGGCTCTCTCCTGAGCAGGGCATTCGGTCTCTGTAAGAAAGGGACACCCATTAGCCACATCACATACACATACAGTGTGGGGGACAAGGACAATAGGGCCACCCCAAATGTCTGCCCCCCCCTCGCTCCAGCCGAGTCACTCACCCCTGTGGCGACCTCTGATGCCGCGAGCTCTCTGGTCCGCCTTCCATCCTCTGCCTCTACACCGGTAGATGGATCGACTGTGAAGGCTGTGGACCCTGGGCCCCCTCTTTCCAAACAGCCGCCTCGTGCTCTGACCGCCGCGCTCGCCGCCATTTTGTTGAAGCCCCGGCGCGCCGGATATGACGTCACACCGGCGCCCGGCGGCTTCCGGACATGCGCACTAGCGGCTACAGACGCAGCTCTGCGCCGCGGTCTATCCCTAAGGATGGCACGGCCCCCTAAGGGGAAGAAAACGTTCGGCCATTGGAGCCCAGCTTCCGGCCGACGTGGGGTGTATCAGCGGCCCCCCCCAACCGTCCACCGCTGTCAGGTATGAGGGGAGGAAAAGAGGGAAGGTTAGGTGGCCCTGGGGTTATGGACAACTCACCTGTCCTAGTGCCCCAGCCTCTCCCATTCAGTTTTCTAGGGAGAGCAGAGGGAAAAACCCCTTAATTTAATGGCATTTGAAAAAATGCTTGAACAGAGAACCCCACAGGCACCACTGACTGCTCTGGGTTTGTTCATTAAGGGGGCGACCATGGTCCCAGACCTGAGGTCTTAGAAAAAATAACAAACGGTTTCGCAGCCATCAGCGTGTGGGAAACACAATCAATAGTGTCAGAGGGAGGGGTGGGGCTTTTTAAACTTTGTTAATTGTGTTTCCTGCCAGGTGTGACCAGTCATCCTCTCAGGTGTGCCGTCCTGGAAGATGACTAGAGAAAAGTTAATATTTAACAACATTTAATTACAATATGACTTGTGTAGCAATTGTAAATGCTTTGTTTTTGTTCCCACAAAATTTGAGCACTTCCAGCACTCAGTAAAAATGTAAATTGTAAATTAGAGAGCTAAAGTGGTTCTAACGGATGTAGGATTTTTACCTTCAAGCATTCTCTGCATTAAAAAGGTAAAAAACCTGAGTGCAGCTCCTCCCAACCGCCCCCCTTATACTTACCCGAGCCTGATCTCGATCCAAAGCTGTGCACGAGAGCAGCGGCTTTCCCACTTCTCCCTCCTCATTAGCTTAGAGACTCCTGCTGCTGTTATATATATATATATATATTATAGGGAACATGTAGCAAATTTGTATAGATTTTCTTATATGAAAAATTTCAATCCAGTATTTAGCATTCTCATTTTCTACCAACGGGTGGAGCATTAGGATCACTTTTTCATTATTCAGTTACTCCTTAGGATTGGACGTTTTTAGGGACGTTTGGAGTTTTTTTTATTCTGCCTCTAAATGTCCCTGCATGTTAGCCTGTGTACCCATGCATACACAATTGTTTAGAGGAGTTTAAAAGCAGGGGATTTTAGAAGCAGAAAAAAAAAAAACTGTCAGAAAAACGCTTAGCGCACCTAAATGTGTCTAAATACGCCCAAGCGCTAGACGCGTTTAGTGCCCAAGTGTTAATTCAATTCAATGGCTAGAAATAATTATTATTCTGGCCAATTAAATTTATGTCCAAGTGCTTGATGCATCTAAAACAAGTTTCACGCATTTACAAGCGCCAAGCATTTTTTTTGTCTGCAAAAACGTTGCTTCCAGGAGGAAAGGAGTCTAAAGACAGTTAGCAAAAACATCCTGTGTACATGAGGCCTTACTGTCTGCTAGTTTTGCTTACAGAGTAAAGTAGTTAAAGTTGAGAGAGAAAAAAATAAAAAAAATAAAAAAATAAATAAAAAGGTAAAAAATTTTTTTAAATCAAATAAAAAAATCCCCCAAACAATGCCTTGAAAAAGTATTCATACCCCTAGAAATGTTAAACATTTGGTCATGGTTCAACCAAAAACATAAATGTATTTTATTAGGGATTTTATGTGATAGACCAACACAAAGTGGCACATGATTGTGAAGTGAAAGGAAAATGATAAAAATGGTTTTCAACATTTTTTACAAATAAATATCCGAAAAGTGTGGCGTGCATTTGTATTCAGTCCCCCTTTACTCTGATACCCCAAACCAAAATCCAGAGGGACCAATTGCCTTTAGAAGACACCTAATTTGTAAATAGAGTCCATCTGTGTGTAATTTAATCTCAATATAAAAATACAGCTGTTCTGTGAAGCCCTCAGGAGGTTTGTTAGAGGACCTTAGTGAACAAACAGCATAATGAAGACCAAGGAACACACTAGACAGGTCAGGGATAAAGTTGTGGAGAAGCTTAAAGCAGGGTTAGGTTATAAAAAAGTATCCCAAGCTTTGAACATCTCACAGAGCACTGTTCAATCCACCATCCAAAAATGTTAAGCGTATGGCAAAACTGCAAACCTACCAAGACATGGCCGTCCACCTAAACTGACAGGCCGGGCAAGGAGAGCATTAATCAGAGAAGCAGCCAAGAGGCCCATGGTAACTCTGGAAGAACCACTTTACTTTTTTTTCTTTATATGTATGCATGTAAATGTATATTTTGTGGACTAGCTAGTCAAACTAGCCCCCCTTTCCCCCTACCCCAAAAAGACTACCAAAACCTTATCTGACAAGACCCGGACGTACGTCTCAGGAGCCTATAGGCAGTGAATTCTGAAGCGCCCCCCCAACAAGAATGCAGGGATCAGCAGTGCATTACGCTCAGAATGCAGGGATCAGGTGCAGGGTGATGTGAAGGGCGGTAGAGGACACTGCTATGGGGGTGGCCCATAGCAGTGTCCTCTGCCCCTTCACATAACCTAGCCCCCCCCCCCCCCCACAGACACACAGTAGTTGTCCTCTGCCTTCTTATACAGATGGGCCAGGCGCCCCTCTAGTGGAAAACCTGGCCCTGTATCGCAGTGATTCCCAACCCTGTCCTCAAGTACCCCCCAACAGGCCATGTTTGCAGGTTTTCCTTTATCTTGCACAGGTGCGTTAAGTCAGAGTCAATGGCTTGGTATTTTGGACAGCTATTTCAGGGCTCAAAATTTCAAGTCCTGAGCTACTAGCCAGGCCTCAAGGGTCACTCGCCACCAGTTTCCCTACTCAACCACTACCCTGCTCCGCCAATAAACACGCGATTATAAATTATCTCATGAAATGACACTTAAATGTTTTATGCAGAATCAAGTTCTAAAAATAAAATATTAAACAACAACTTTAAACAACAACGTGCCCATCAATGCAGCCTGCCTGTGCCCACCCAATGCAGCCTACCCATGCCCATCATGGAGAGGAGAGGAAGAAAATTACCGGGTGGATGATGAGAGTGCTGAGGAACATCAGAGCTTTCATTTTGTGTTCCCACTGCTCGGCGTCACATACAGCCCGGCCCCCTGGCCATGGAACTCTCCTCTCTTCCCCTCCGCTAGTGCTGGGAGAAGGACTCCCAAACAACCCTGCATGCTGGCGGTGCTCGCCCCGTTTCCCAGCCCTCGAAATCCACTCGCAAAACACGAGCAGGTGAGTGGAATTTTTGAGGGCTGAGCTACTTTATCTAAGAGAAATTCCCAAACATGGCCTGTTGGGGGTACTTGAGGACAGGGTTAAGAACCACTGCTGTATTGGACCATGGCCGAAGAAGAAGAAAGAAGAAAGAAGAAGAAAGAAAAAAAGAAGAAGAAAGAAAAAGAAGAAGAAGAAGAATTCACTGGTCGCTTCAGAAAGTTTACAACAATTTGTAAATTCTCCATGTGTTGAGTACTTTAGACATCAGAAGTGCTCAATAACATTTAATAGGGGTATTCGTAAATGACCCAATCCTATCCCAAGCATTGTCTTGGCTGTGCGGTAGAAGGGTAGCACTGGATCAAGCCTTCAGGTTTTGCAATGAAGCAGACAAACTTACCTTCTGCTAGTGTGTCCCCATATTGGTTCAGCCATGTCGGAATATCATTCAGTGGAATGTAATCTCTGAGCAGCTCTTGACGCCTCTCTTCTTGTGACATTTTAAACAGTCGCTCTGCAACACAAAAGCAACAGAATTACTTTATGGTTATGTAACCTAACAAGCTATCCAAAAGCAGCAAACTTTACTTATGTAGGAGTAGTACAGAAGTAATGGAAATCTACATAAGCTCAAATCATTTATTCTTCAGGACTGAGCTGAACAATGACTCTACTTGCAAAGTTGTATGCAACACCTAATTCCACCAAAAGTGCAATATACATGTGTATGGCCGTGCTGTGAATATGTGAAAAAATATTGATCTAGAATAGTTTGGTGACTGAGGTCCATATTGCAAGTCCAAATGAGTTCCTCTGGTAAACAGGAACAAAAAAAATTGAGTTATTATATAACTGCTGTCCATGGGAACAGAAGGGAGGGTACCAACAAAAAGTCCAGCATTGTCTTTCAACAATGGTAGTGCTAATCATACCCCTGTTTTATATACAGCACCATCTAGTGGCTGAAGAAGAAAGACACAGCCTATACACAATGGAAGAGTGGCAAGAGATGCAGGGTATGTTTGGACCTGGTTACTAGCAGTGGTTAGAGGGGGAGGATTTGCCACTCCCACAGATGTATCCCCCCTTTTTTCTTCAACTTAATACATATTAAATGCAGAACTATTTTAAGTACATTAAAAAGACAAAGAAAACATTGAAATATAATATAAATATAACTTGTATAAATATACTATAGAATAACGTGAATTTAGTTTAAGGAGTAGTAAGCACCAGAATACAGCAAGTCCCCTCCTTACAAACCCATTCGTGTTGCATGGGGCATCTGCTGTTTTTACAAAGGGGAGAAAAACTGTATACTCACCCAATCCTCCGCTCCACCGGAAAACGGCGCTCCCCCAAGACCTGGTTGATGGACATCCTCACGTCCAGAGCCGGTCTGTAGGCTCGATGACGTCAGGAACAGTCCACCGCACAAGACTACGGGGGTGGCAGGAGTCACAGTGACCGGTCTTGGGTAGGGAGGATCAGTGGATTAGGTAAGTATATCTCCATTCTTCAATCCCCTGGACAAAAAGGAGCAGTTAACCCTTGCAGTATGGGATTGCAAGAGAGTATAGCTTTAAAAAAAAAAAGGCATGAACCGGTATCTTTATTGTTCAAAAATACAATATGTACTAAATGACCCTGTCATCCATTTTTCATTAAATTGTTTCTTATTGTGTTTTTTTTTCTCCCTCCATAAGCTCCAGACCTTCTCCCCCTATTTCCATTTGTCTGGAACAAGCCATTTGCCACAGAGGGTGGATATGCTCCCACATACAGTGAGATCATGGAGAATAAACATGACCACCCTCTAAAAAAATAAAAAAAAATAATAAATGTGGAGGCGGCTGAAATAGAAGGTATTTCTTGAGTTGCAAATATATATATTTTTTTAACCAGAGTTTAGTGTCACTTTACCTGCTTGCCGTTTGCTCTATAGAAGTTTTACTGCTACAGCTATGTGCCAGATCACACATAAAAAAATTAATATTTATATATATATATATATATATTATATATATTAAATATATTATATATATATATATATATATATATATTACACACCACACACACACACACACATATATACATATATACACATACATACTCACACACACACACACACACAAACACACACATATACACACTTGCGGGGAGGTGGAATGCATGCGCAAGCCAATCGGCCGGTGCCAGGTACTCGATGTCCGCCGGCACCCGCCGATCGTCAGGCAGAGCACAGAACTGCGATTTGCTTATGTAAACAAGGCAGATCGCTGTTCTAAAAGGAAGGAAGGGATTTTGTGTCCCTGGGAAGAAATTCAGTCTCTTCCCCTAGTGAAAGCACCTAATACAGTTCACGTAAACACTAGTTAGGCACACAGTTAACCCTTTGATTGCACCGGATGTTTAAACCCTTCCCAGCCAGTGTCATTCGTACAGTGATGGTGCATATTTTTAGAACTGATTACTGTATTAGTTTCATTGGTTCCCAAAAACTGACAAATATGTCAGTCTGTCCGCCGCAATATATCGCAGTCCCGCCAATCGCTGCCATTACTAGTAAAAAATAAACATTTTCCATAGTTTGTAGATGCTATAAAACCTTTGTGCAAACCAATCAATATTACACTTATTGGGATTTTGTTGACAAAAATATGTAGCATAATACATATTGGCCTATATGTATGAAGAAATTAGTTTTTTTCAATTCTTTTATTGTATATATTTTATAGCATTTTTATATATATTTTTTTCAAAAATTGTCAGTCTTATTTTTTTTTTAATAGCTAAAAAAAAAAAAAAAAAAAAAAAAAAACAGGAGGTGATCAAATACCACCAAAAGAAAGCTCTATTTGTGGGGGAAAAGGACATACATTTTACTTGTGTTCAGTGTCGCACGATCGTGCAATTGTCAGTTAAAGTGTGACCACAATCTGACTGTACAATAACCAAGTACACCAAGGTTGGCAAGTATAAATGAAATTGTACTTGGTTGCTGGTAAATTCTAAAAACTTGTATAAATAAATAAATGCATTTCCTGAATCAATGCAAAGCGTGGTCTGATCAAATGAAGTGGACAGCATGACATAACTGCCCTGCCACTCCATGTCCAATCACAGAACGTTGTGCCTTCTTTCAGAAAATGCAAAGCATTCTCTGAATGGCAGCGGTGTTGAATGGTTGACCTCCTGGGTTCAGAATGCAGCAGAGAAATCATATTGGCACAGGACCCCAAAGCAAATGGCGATCACTGGAGTAGCGGCATCTACTTCTTTAATATCCAGCTTCCAGGGACATCAGTTAGCAATGGTATAAACATAGTTACATTGGTCCAAGCTATACTAATGTACTTAATAAATATTCCTACCTGGAATTCTTCTTTGATTGTATTGTAATGTGTATGCTCAGCCTAACAAGAATTGAATAAATCAGACTGTAATGGCTATGACCAGCTTTAACCACTTAAGGACCGCCTCACGCCGATATACGTCGGCAGAATGGCATGGCTGGGCACAATCACATACCTGTCTCTTTAAGAGCCCAGCCGTGGGTCGCGCTCGCGACCCGCTCCGTGACCGTGGGACCAGCAGACCCGATTGCCGCTGCTGTCCCGCGATCGGGTCACAGAGCTGAAGAACGAGAAGAGGTCTGTGTAAACAAACCCTCTCCCCGTGCTTCCTAGTGACACTGTCACTGATCGTCTGTTCCCTGTCATAGGGAAAGACGATCAGTGACGTCAAACGCCAAGCCACGCCCCCCCCCTACAGTTAAAAAATAAAAAAAAAAAAAACACACAACACACACACACACACTCACACACAAACACACACACAACCCCTTCCCGCCCCCTAGTGGTTAACTCCTTCACTGATTGCTGTATAAATGACAATGGTCCCATAAAAAGTGTCAAAAATGTCCGATGTGTCCGCCATAATGTCGCAGTCAGAATAAAAATCGCTGATCGCCGCCATTACTAGTAAAAAAAAAAAAATATTAATAAAAATATGCTATAAAACTATCCCATATAACTTTTGCGCAAACCAATCAATAATCGCGATTTTTTTTTTTTAACAAAAATATGTATTAGAATACGTATCGGCCTAAACTGAGGAGAAAAAAAAGTTTTTTTGTTTTTTTATATATTTTTTTAGGGGATATTTATTTTTAGCAAAAAGTTAAAAAAAAATATTGCATTTGTTTCACAATTGTCGCTCTATTTTCGTTTATAGCGCAAAAAATAAAAACCGCAGAGGTGATCAATACCACCAAAAGAAAGCTCTATTTGTGGGGAAAAAAAAGGATGCCAATTTTGTTTGGGAGCCAAAACGCACGACAGCGCAATTGTCAGTTAACGCGACGTAGTGCCGAATCGCAAAAAAGGGCCTGGTCCTTTGGCTGCAAATTGGTCCAGGGCTTAAGTGGTTAAAGACTTAAAAGAAAAGATAAGAAAAAAGAAAGAAATTTGTTGCCCATTTGACTAGTCTTTACAGACATCTGTCTAACTTTTAAAGAGGAACTGCAGTCTGCTCACATAATTTGTAATAAAATCATCTTTGCCATTCTGAAGCTTCCCTCCAACCACTTTGCATATTTTATATATACAGGGGGTCCCCGACTTACAAACGACTCCTACTTACAAACGGAGGGAGACAACAGGAAGTGTGAGGAAATCCACCCCTAGAAAGGGAAATTCACTCACTGTAAGAGTTATTATGGGTAAAAGGTGTCTCCACTGATGCTTTATTACCAGTCCATGCTTCCCTAACAACCCCAAAATTTTCAAAATCCAATTGTCATTGGGACAGAAAGTGAGGTGAAATCTTCTGAACAGGGGCACAGACAGCAAAACAAATGTTACAGGGGTGATAAACCTTCTCTATGTTATCTAAAAAACTTAAAAATAGATTTTTTGGCTGGAGCTACACTTTAAAAATTTACCTGTTCTGACTTACAAACAGATTCAACTTAAGAACAACCCTACAGTCCCCATCTTGTTTGTAACCCGGGGACCCCCTGTACTGCGATTCTGTACTTGCCAAATATGCTGCAGAAATCTCCCTCCACTGAGTCTGGCTGCATCCATTTTAACTGTGGGCAGATAAAGCTGCCGCCTGTTCACTTCCTGGATTTACACAGACAAAACAAGAGGCACACCTCCAGATCTGCAGCTCTCATTGACCCTCTTATGACTCAACCCCCCCTCCCTTCCTGGCAAATTCTCATGAGAGTTAGAGAGAGCTGTGTATGATGCCATAATCCTAGGCTAATGACCAGACAAGAAACAGGAAGTGGGCTGTATAAGGTATTTACTGGCAGAGAAAAAATGTTTTACTATCAAGGTAAAACAACAACAAGGGCAGAAGATTTAATAGATGGAAAGATGAAAAAATGCAAACTTGATGATGGAAAGATGACAAATGGAACTTCCGCAGATCTGATTCCTCCCCCCCTTCCAGTGCCACATTTAGCATCTTGCAGGGAGGGAGCGGATACCTGTCAAAACCAGGTATCTGCTACCACTTCTGGGGAAAGATTGCCGCAATCTTGTGCGGAAATCTACGCAAAGTCCAGCCCCCCTCCTTCCCAGCATCCCCCCCCCCCACTGACTTCTGGGAGACACACAGGTCCCAGAAAACAGCCAGCAGGGCCCATTCAGAAAACGCAGCGCAACTCGCAAATGCGTAGTAGGAAACCGGC
>CM053028.1:81711349-81867262 GCA_028564925.1 Lithobates sylvaticus
TAGCAGCTCATAGATTATGCAATTTTCTTTCCGTCCACAACGTGTGGACGGAAAGAAAATTACTCGATTTCCCCCATCAACACAGATGGGGAAATCCCTCCCATAGTGCTATCGTGTTTTTCCAGTGAGGAGCTTTCCCTGCCGGTAGAACAAAATGATCACTGCTGGTGGCTATAGCTGCCCGGCAGTGATCACATAAAAAAAAAAAATCCCACTGGTTGTACTGAATTCAATTTGATTTCAGTACAGCTTGCCCATGGGTGGATTGAATCTCAGGCCTTGTCACTGCTGAACCAGCCGAGGTTCAATCCTTCTGTGGCCGGCTATGGATTGTAAGATCCGAGAGGGCTGATATGAATGTGCAATATAAATGTGTAAATTGTCGGCATTATAGAAATACCTGTGATAAATAAAGTACATTTATGTTTCAATAAAATCCCGAAAAATGGGTCTCTTTATAGGATCTTTAGGGAAAGCAACTTTTAAGAAAAATATTTGTATATATTCAACCTCAGTGTGGGTCCGGGAGTCATACAAGGGACCAACGGATGATGTCATCCAATCAAAACTGTTATATGTTCCGTAGTTAGTGCCAGCCGTATTGGGTCACCCGTAGGGAGGGATGACTTAATATCAAAGTAATCACAGCGGATATTAGTGGTGATACCACTGTCATAACTCTTTGTTGAATATATATGGTATCTCTACTGGGAGCCCATGGAAGTCAAACACAGAGCACAGGGTACATCTCTTGGTAATGTATAGCTCCTTATTAGGCGCATCTGTAAACCCAAGTTATGCGCATAGCGCATAAAAAAGGGGAAAATATAAATCCAAGATGTAGTCCGTAGGGACCGTGGTATACTGTCAGTGGATGGTATGGCTAGGATCTCGTGCTGCTGTCCATCTGTATCATGAGCTCCACCTTATCAAACTTATGTAAAAATACCATCTACAGTCTTAAATCTTGGCAAAGACAAAAAAACAAAAAACCCACCCCCACACCCCCCCCCTTTTCTTTCTAGGCTCCCTCCTTTTCCCTTCTTAGTCTTCCCCAACTAATGCCATAATGTCGCAGTCACAATAAAAATCGCTCATCGCCGCCATTACTAGTAAAAAAAAAATATTAATAAAAATGCTATAAAACTATCCCCTATTTTGTAGACGCTATAACTTTTGCGCAAACCAATCAATAATCGCTAATTGCGTTTTTTTTTAACAAAAATATGTAGAATACGTATCGGCCTAAACTGAGGAAAAAAAAAAAATTTTTTTATATATATTTTTGAGGGATATTTATTATAGCAAAAAGTAAAAAATATTGCATTTTTTTCAAAATTGTCGCTCTATTTTTGTTTATAGCGCAAAAAATAAAAACCGCAGGGGCGATCAAATACCACCAAAAGAAAGCTCTATTTGTGGGAAAAAAAAGGACGTCAATTTTGTTTGGGAGCCACGCGCACGACCGCGCAATTGTCAGTTAAAGCGACGCAGTGCGAATCGCAAAAAGGGGCCTGGTCCTTTGGCTGCAAATTGGTCCGGGGCTTAAGTGGTTAATGACCAAAGCATTTTTTTGCGATTCGGCACTGCGTCTATTTAACTGACAATTGCGCGGTCGTGCGACGTTGTACACAAACAAAATTGACGTCCTTTTTTTCCCCCACAAATAGAGCTTTCTTTTGGTGGTATTTGATCAGCTCTGTGGTTTTTATTTTTTGCACTAAAAACAATAAAAGAAGAGCGACAATTTTGAAATAAAAAAACTATATTTTTTAAATTTATTTTTTTTAACACATTTCTTCATCAGTTTAGGCCGATGTATATTCTACATATTTAAAAAAAAAAAAAAAAAAAATCGCAATAAGCGTATATTGATTGGTTTTCATAAAAATGATAGCGTCTATAAAATAGGGAATACATTTATGCCATTTTTATTTATTTATTTTTTTACTAGTAATGGTGGGACTGCGACATTGCCGCGGACAGATCGGACACTTTTTTGGAGACCAGTGACATTTATACAGCGATCAGAACTAAAAATAGCCACTGATTACTGTATAAATGTCGCTGTCAGGGAAGGGGTTAACAGTAGGGGGCGATCAAGGGGTTAACTGTGTTCCCTATGAGTGTTTTCTAACTGTAGGGGGGGGGGGGGGGCTTACTGGGACATGACAGAGATCACTGTTCCCGACCACTGGGAACAGTAGATCCCTGTCATGTCACCCGTCAGAATAAGGAAATGCCATGTTTACATTCCCCCCTTCTGCCTGTGTACAGGTCAATCGCGGGCCGCCGGAGGACATCGAGTCCTCCCAACCCACGGGCACGCCCCCGCAGCGTGCAGCGCACGCCCACCCGCAACTGATCGATGACAAACCCCTCCCCCCTGTCATTCGCCCCGCAATGGAGAGCCATGAATGAATGGATGAGAGGTATAAATGGGTCTCTTGGTTACCTGATCACGTTGGAGTACACAGTGAATCTTGATGTCTTCCCTGCAGTTATATGCTGGCACAGTATGGATTAATTGATACACACACTACCCATAGATGTATCCTGTCTTGTGTGGTTTTGACTTTTTTGCGGTGTTATTAATCCACATACATGCCAGAAGTTCTTTTTGTGTCTTCCTGCGTGCAACTGTATATTCATTTTCAATGAAGAGAGAGGAACATTGCTACTGTTATTAATAACATTTTTCCAACATAATCCTCAACATTGACAGGATACCTCACAGCTGTTTTGTTCTATATATTGCTATTTACAGTGTGCATCGATTGAACTCTTTCCAATTTTTCTCCCACCACCCTCCTCCCGTCCACCTTTCTAGTCTCCCCGTCCCCATTTTGGGCTCGAGCCTTCCAGAGATCTATGTGTGGACTACCTGATCTTTAAGCAGTCACTGCATACTGCGCACACTTACGCCCACAGTGTGCAGGTCTTCCACACATAGATCTTTCGACGTCCGGACGCACTGTTTCATGTTGTCTGTATATTTTTGTTCAGTGTTTTTGTATTGTCTTATTTGTTGCTGTACCATGTATCCAGCAGTGGCTAGGAGGAATTACATGGTGTTTTTGTAATTGCACATGCCACATACATTTAATTGATCCAATTTTGGACCATAACTTACCACATCGCTCTTTTTTGTATTTACAATAAAGTATATTTTTATTATAATCAAGGCCTTCTTTTCTTGTATGTTGTGGCACTCATATGGTCTTCTGGTTCCTGCCAGTCTTGACAGGAACACATCAGGTTTTTTTCGGTATACTCTTATATTTGCCTGTAGTTCTGTTTTAACACTGAACTCCAGGCAGACATCTAAATACACAGATCATTTACCTGTGACAACCCCCTCAGAAATTACATACATGACACACGGGTCAGTCACAGATTACATACACTGCACACAGGACGGTCAGAGATTACATACATGACACACGGGAAGTTCAGAGATTACATACATGACACACGACGGTCAGAGATTACATACATAACACACGACGGCCAGAGATTACATACATGACACACGGGTCAGTCAGAGATTACATACATGACACATGGGACGATCACAGATTACATACACGACACACGGGACGGTCAGAGATTACATACACGACAGTCAGAGTTTACATACATGACACACGACGGTCCGAGATTACATACATGACACACGGGTCAGTCACAGATTACATGCATGACACACAATGGTCAGAGATTACAAACACGGCACACGGGGCGGTCAGAGATCACATACATAACACACGGGAAGGTCAGAGATTACATACATAACACATGGGATGGTCACAGATTACATACATGACACACGATGGTCAGAGATTACATAACACACGGGACGATCAGAGATCACATACATAACACACGGGAAGGTCAGACGATTACATACATACACACACACGGGACGGTCAGAGATTACATACATAACACACGGGATGGTCACAGATTACATACATAAACACACAGGATGGTCACAGATTACATACATGACACACGACGGTCAGAGATTACATACATGACACACGCCGGTCAGAGATTAGCTACATGACACACTGGACGGTCATAGATTACATACATGACACACGGGATGGTCACAGATTACATACACGACACACAGGACGGTCAGAGGTTACACACATGACGGTCAGAGATTACATACATGACACACGGGTCAGTCACAGATTACATACATAACACACGGGAAGTTCACATATTACATACATGACACACGACGGTCAGAGATTACATACATGACACACGCCGGTCAGAGATTAGCTACATGACACACTGGACGGTCATAGATTACATACATGACACACGGGATGGTCATAGATTTACATACATGACACATGACAGTCAAAGGTCATAGATTACATACACGGGACGGTCAGAGATCACATACATAACACACGGGAAGGTCAGAAATTACATGCATAACACACGGGAAGGTGAGAGGTTACATGCACGACACGCGGGACGGTCAGAGATTACATACATAACACACGGGACGGTCAGAGATTACATACATGACACACGACGGTCAGAGATTACATACATGACACACGGGTCAGTCACAGATTACATACATGACACACGATGGTCAGAGATTACATAACACGCGGGACGATCAGTGATCACATACATAACACACGGGAAGGTCAGACGATTACATAACACGCGGGACGATCAGAGATCACATACATAACACACGGGAAGGTCAGACGATTACATACACGACACACGACGGTCAGAGATTACATACATAACACACAGGACGGTCACAGATTACATACATAAACACACGGGATGGTCACAGATTACATACATGACACACGACGGTCAGAGATCACATACATGACACACGCCGGTCAGAGATTAGATACATGACACACTGGACGGTCATAGATTACATACATAAACACACAGGATGGTCACAGATTACATACATGACACACGGGACGGTCAAGCTTACATACATAACACACGGCATACATGAGAAGGAGATGGCACCCCATTGGTCAGCATATAGAGGAGCCTGGAAAGTAATGCACCTCCAGGAACTCCTTCCTCTTCCAGGCTACACCCCCATCCCGCAAACTCTAGTAGTAGCTTGCAGGAGATAGGCTGGGAACCTGCAGGGGGCGGAGACTCCAGTGCAGATGTGTTCTCTGGCATTTATGGGGTTAATGGTTTCCATGGAAATCATCCCCCCCCCCGCTTGTTTATGTTTACCTGCAGGCGTCTCTGAGCCGCACATGCGCAGTATCTGCAGGGAGGCTTTCACGCTTCTCCTCCTTTGAAGTCACGTGGCCTCGTTCTGCCAGCTACGTGCAACACGTGACGCCCGCAGAGAGAGACGTAACGGCCCAGGTGGGAGTGGGCGTGATCAGCGCATGGGAGGGACGTGACCAGATGATGTAGGGAGCGTTGCCAGGAGACCAGTAAATAGACAATCGGGAGCTGGAGCCGTTACACTGTGACGTCAAGGCTTGCTCTGATAAATAGCCGAGCAGAGGACGAGAGCGTTCAGTGTGAAGAGATCAGAGAACAGGAAACATCTCCACCTCAGAGCTCCGGAGGGAGGAGCCTTTGTCCGGACCACATCCGGGTCACAGCTTGTCTGTGTGTCCGGGGCTGCCTCCTCTGCTCAGGCTCTAAGGAACTCCCAGCAATCTCTGTCCACATGAGGAACTACAACTCCCAGCATGTACTGTGTAAGTAATGGGGGTTTCAGCTCCCAGCCTGGAATAAGATGTTACAGGACTACAAATCCCAGCATGATTTCTTCTATATATGTACTACAAGTCTCAGCAATCTCTACATACCCCAGCCTGCTCCCCTCCCCCTCCTCAGGGGTAATTGTACCCCACACTTATATCCTACCACCCTTTACCCCTCCCCCCCAGGACCGGGGCCTGCGGGGGAGGGGTAATTGTACCCCACACTCATCTCCTACCGCCCTTTACCCCTCCCCCCCAGGACCGGGGCCTGCGGGGAGGGGTAATTGTACCCCACACTCATCTCCTACCGCCCTTTACCCCTCCCCCCAGGACCGGGGCCTGCGGGGGAGGGGTAATTGTACCCCACACTTATCTCCTACCGCCCTTTACCCCTCCCCCCCCAGGACCGGGGCCTGCGGGGGAGGGATAATTGTACCCCACACTCATCTCCTACCGCCCTTTACCCCTCCCCCCCCAGGACCGGGGCCTGCGGGGGAGGGGTGGGATGGCTGAACTGGAGGGGAGCAGACTGGGGTATGTAGAGATCACTGGGACCTGTAATATCTCCATAGAGAAAATCATGCTGGGAGTTGTAGTTCCTCATTTGGACAGAGGTTGCTGGGACTTGTAGTTCCTTTAGAACCTGAACAGAGGAGGCAGATCACACAGACACGCCAGGACCCGGCTGTAGTCCGGACAATGGCTCCTCCCTCCAGAGCTCTGTGTGGGGGATGGTCCCTCCTCCTCCACTCACCTACCACCGAGGGTGGGGCTCCAATTGCCCGCCCTCCCCCACACACAGGGCTGATCCAGGAAATATTCGATTGCCTCTCGGGGGATCAGGAAGGAATTTTTTCCCCAGCTGGAGCACATTGGATCATGCTTTGCTGGGGGTTTTCGCCTTCCTCTGGATCAACTGCCTCACAAACCAATACACCCCCACTCATCTACCACCAAGAAGGGACGCTACCACCCTGGGCATGGGGTGATTGTGGCCAGTGGAACTTCCCCCCAAGTTTCATCTGCCCTCACTCCCCCATGCCCAGCATTCTGGTAATACCCCCTGCCTCCACCTACATGCAATCATCTACCACCAAGGGTGACAATGCCTCAGGCTCTGCTACACCCACTCGTCTACCGCCAAGAGGGGACGCTACCACCCTGGGCATGGGGTGATTGTGGCCAGTGGAACTTCCCAAGTTTCATCTGCCCTCAGTCCCGGGGACCATGCCCAGCATACTGGTAATACCCCCTGCCTCCACCTACATGCAATCATCTACCACCAAGGGTGACAATGCCTCAGGCTCTGCTACACCCACTCATCTACCACCAAGAAGGGACGCTACCACCCTGGGCATGGGGTGATTGTGGCCAGTGGAACTTCCCAAGTTTCATCTGCCCTCAGTCCCGGGGACCATGCCCAGCATACTGGTAATACCCCCTGCCTCCACCTACATGCAATCATCTACCACCAAGGGTGACAATGCCTCAGGCTCTGCTACACCCACTCATTCACCGCCAAGAGGGGACGCTACCACCCTGGGCATGGGGTGATTGTGGCCAGTGGAACTTCCCCCCAAGTTTCATCTGCCCTCACTCTCCCATGCCCAGCATTCTGGTAATACCCCCTGCCTCCACCTACATGCAATCATCTACCACCAAGGTTGACAATGCCTCAGGCTCTGCTACACCCACTCGTCTACCGCCAAGAGGGGACGCTACCACCCTGGGCATGGGGTGATTGTGGCCAGTGGAACTTCCCAAGTTTCATCTGCCCTCAGTCCCGGGGACCATGCCCAGCATACTGGTAATACCCCCTGCCTCCACCTACATGCAATCATCTACCACCAAGGGTGACAATGCCTCAGCCTTTGCTACACCCACTCATCCACCGCCAAGAGGGGACGCTACCACCCTGGGCATGGGGTGATTGTGGCCAGTGGAACTTCCCCCCAAGTTTCATCTGCCCTCACTCTCCCATGCCCAGCATTCTGGTAATACTCCCTGCCTCCACCTACATGCAATCATCTACCACCAAGGTTGACAATGCCTCAGGCTCTGCTACACCCACTCGTCTACCGCCAAGAGGGGACGCTACCACCCTGGGCATGGGGTGATTGTGGCCAGTGGAACTTCCCAAGTTTCATCTGCCCTCAGTCCCGGGGACCATGCCCAGCATACTGGTAATACCCCCTGCCTCCACCTACATGCAATCATCTACCACCAAGGGTGACAATGCCTCAGACTTTGCTACACCCACTTATCTACCGCCAAGAGGGAATGCTACCACCCTGGGCATGGGGTGATTGTGGCCAGTGGAACTTCCCCCCAAGTTTCATCTGCCCTCACTCCCCCATGTCCAGCATTCTGGTAATACCCCCTGCCTCCACCTACATGCAATCATCTACCACCAAGGGTGACAATGCCTCAGGCTCTGCTACACCCACTCATCTACCACCAACACAGGGCTGATCCAGGAAATATTCGATTGCCTCTCGGGGGATCAGGAAGGAATTTTTTCCCCAGCTGGAGCACATTGGATCATGCTTTGCTGGGGTTTTTCGCCTTCCTCTGGATCAACTGCCTCACAACCCAATACATCCACTCATCTACCAAGAGGGGATGCTACCACCCTGGGCATGGGGTGATTGTGGACAGTGGAACTTCCCCCCAAGTTTTATCTGCCCTCACTCCCCCATGCCCAGCATGCTGGTAATACCCCCTGGCCCCACCTACACCCACTCATCTACCGCCAAGAGGTGACACTACCACCCTGGGCATGGGGTGATTGTGGCCAGTGGAACTTCCCCCCAAGTTTCATCTGCCCTCACTCCCCCATGCCCAGCGTACTGGTAATACCCCCAGGCCCCACCTACATGCAATCATCTACCACCAAGGGTGACAATGCCTCAGGCTCTGCTACACCCACTCGTCTACCGCCAAGAGGGGACGCTACCACCCTGGGCATGGGGTGATTGTGGCCAGTGGAACTTCCCAAGTTTCATCTGCCCTCAGTCCCGGGGACCATGCCCAGCATACTGGTAATACCCCCTGCCTCCACCTACATGCAATCATCTACCACCAAGGGTGACAATGCCTCAGGCTCTGCTACACCCACTCATCTACCACCAAGAAGGGACGCTACCACCCTGGGCATGGGGTGATTGTGGCCAGTGGAACTTCCCAAGTTTCATCTGCCCTCAGTCCCGGGGACCATGCCCAGCATACTGGTAATACCCCCTGCCTCCACCTACATGCAATCATCTACCACCAAGGGTGACAATGCCTCAGGCTCTGCTACACCCACTCATTCACCGCCAAGAGGGGACGCTACCACCCTGGGCATGGGGTGATTGTGGCCAGTGGAACTTCCCCCCAAGTTTCATCTGCCCTCACTCTCCCATGCCCAGCATTCTGGTAATACCCCCTGCCTCCACCTACATGCAATCATCTACCACCAAGGGTGACAATGCCTCAGGCTCTGCTACACCCACTCGTCTACCGCCAAGAGGGGACGCTACCACCCTGGGCATGGGGTGATTGTGGCCAGTGGAACTTCCCAAGTTTCATCTGCCCTCAGTCCCGGGGACCATGCCCAGCATACTGGTAATACCCCCTGCCTCCACCTACATGCAATCATCTACCACCAAGGGTGACAATGCCTCAGCCTTTGCTACACCCACTCATCCACCGCCAAGAGGGGACGCTACCACCCTGGGCATGGGGTGATTGTGGCCAGTGGAACTTCCCCCCAAGTTTCATCTGCCCTCACTCTCCCATGCCCAGCATTCTGGTAATACCCCCTGCCTCCACCTACATGCAATCATCTACCACCAAGGTTGACAATGCCTCAGGCTCTGCTACACCCACTCGTCTACCGCCAAGAGGGGACGCTACCACCCTGGGCATGGGGTGATTGTGGCCAGTGGAACTTCCCAAGTTTCATCTGCCCTCAGTCCCGGGGACCATGCCCAGCATACTGGTAATACCCCCTGCCTCCACCTACATGCAATCATCTACCACCAAGGGTGACAATGCCTCAGACTTTGCTACACCCACTTATCTACCGCCAAGAGGGAATGCTACCACCCTGGGCATGGGGTGATTGTGGCCAGTGGAACTTCCCCCCAAGTTTCATCTGCCCTCACTCCCCCATGTCCAGCATTCTGGTAATACCCCCTGCCTCCACCTACATGCAATCATCTACCACCAAGGGTGACAATGCCTCAGGCTCTGCTACACCCACTCATCTACCACCAACACAGGGCTGATCCAGGAAATATTCGATTGCCTCTCGGGGGATCAGGAAGGAATTTTTTCCCCAGCTGGAGCACATTGGATCATGCTTTGCTGGGGTTTTTCGCCTTCCTCTGGATCAACTGCCTCACAACCCAATACACCCACTCATCTACCAAGAGGGGATGCTACCACCCTGGGCATGGGGTGATTGTGGACAGTGGAACTTCCCCCCAAGTTTTATCTGCCCTCACTCCCCCATGCCCAGCATGCTGGTAATACCCCCTGGCCCCACCTACACCCACTCATCTACCGCCAAGAGGTGACACTACCACCCTGGGCATGGGGTGATTGTGGCCAGTGGAACTTCCCCCCAAGTTTCATCTGCCCTCACTCCCCCATGCCCAGCGTACTGGTAATACCCCCAGGCCCCACCTACATGCAATCATCTACCACCAAGGGTGACAATGCCTAAGGCTCTGCTACACCCACTCATCTGCCCTCACGCCCCCACGCCCAGCTCCCACCTACATGCACTCATCTACCACCAATGGTGGCAATGCCTCTTAGGTTCCACAGAAAATGGGGTGCCTTGCCGTGGCTCTGTGGCTTACGCATGCATTTGTGAATGTGTGCAACTAAACCCCTGTCTTTGACACATACTGCTTGACAGGACAGTTTGGTTGGTCACAGGCTGGTCGGTAAGTTGAGCGTGGTAATGTCTTATTTTTATGTGTTTGCCTTTGCAATGTTCTTTGCTGCAGTGACCAGTTACAGGTGGGGGCAGTAACCACTTTTTTGTACCACCAAGGGTGGCAATGCCTCTTAGGTTTTGCTACACCCACTCATCTGCCACCAAGAGTGGCAATGCCTTTTACTGTAAAGTGTTTTATACATTTGCAATATAGTCCCACCTATGTTTTTTTATTGGATATTGTAATAAAATTTGACTACTTTTACTTAACAATACTTGTCGGTGTGGTGTTTGTTTTATTTGAATAGATGGGGATGGGGATTCCATTTGGTTTTTCTGATCCGCCCACTGGCTGATTGAAAAAAAAAAACAAAACACTTTTCTATGTCCAACATTAGGGACTCTAGCAGCCCATAGATTATGCAATTTTCTTTCCGTCCACAACGTGTGGACGGAAAGAAAATTGCTCGATTTCCCCCATCAACACAGATGGGGAAATCCCTCCCATAGTGCTATTGTGTTTTTCCAGTGAGGAGCTTTCCCTGCCGGTAGAACAAAATGATCACTGCTGGTGGCTATAGCTGCCGGCAGTGATCACATAAAAAAAAAATCCCACTGGTTGTACTGAAGTCAATTTGATTTCAGTACAGCTTGCCCAGGGATGGATTGAATCTCAGGCCTTGTCGCTGCTGAACCAGTCGAGGTTCAATCCTTCTGTGGCCGGCTATGGATTGTAAGATCCGAGAGGGCTGATATGAATGTGCAATATAAATGTCTAAATTGTCGGCATTATAGAAATACCTGTGATAAATAAAGTACATTTATGTTTCAATAAAATCCCGAAAAATAAGTCTCTTTATAGGATATTTAGTGAAAGCTACTTTTAAGAAAAATATTTGTATATATTCAACCTCAGTGTGGGTCCGGGAGTCATACAAGGGACCAACGGATGATGTCATCCAATCAAAACTGTTATATGTTCCGTAGTTAGTGCCAGCCGTATTGGGTCACCCGTAGGGAGGGATGACTTAATATCAAAGAATTCACAGCGGATATTAGTGGTGATACCACTGTCATAACTCTTTGTTGAATATATATGGTATCTCTACTGGGAGGCCATGGAAGTCAAACACAGAGCACAGGGTACATCTCTTGGTAATGTATAGCTCCTTATTAGGCGCATCTGTAAACCCAAGTTTTGCGCATAGCGCATAAAAAAGGGGAAAATATAAAGCCAATATGTATCCAAGATGGAGTCCGTAGGGACCGTGGTATACTGTCAGTGGATGGTATGGCTAGGATCTCGTGCTGCTGTCCATCTGTATCATGAGCGCCACCTTATCAAACTTATGTAAAAATACCATCTACAGTCTTAAATCTTGGCAAAGACAAAAAAACAAAAAACCCAAAACCCCCCCCCACCCCCCCCCCCATTTCCTTTCTAGGCTCCCTCCTTTTCCCTTCTTAAGCCCCATACACACGCGCGGATTATCCGAGGACCAGGTCCGTCAGACCATGTCCGTCATACTTTGTCCGATGTTGGTTTTGCGTACACACGGTCGGACAAAGTTGTCGGAAAATCCGATCATTCTGAACGTGGTGACGTTTGTTGCCTACGACGGGACTACGTAGAGGCTAGTAGCCAATAGCTTTGGTCTTGTAATGTGATCTGAGCATGCGTAGCACTTTGTCCGGTCGGAATTCGCTACACACGATCGGATTTGGTGTGATCGGACTTTGTTGTCAAAAAATCTATCCAGCAGGAGATAGGACTTTGTCCGTCAGACAATCTGATGGAAACTGTCCGATGGTGCCTACACACGGTCTGATTTTCCGACAACATTGTCCGATAGGACAGAATCCATCGGAAAATCCTACCGTGTGTATGGGGCTTTAGTCTTCCCCAACTAATCAATTCTCTACATACTCAAGATATTAATATTCCCATGTCTTCTCATTCTCATGTATAACATATTTCCCTATACTTCCCCGATTTCTTGAAATCCAGCCATTTCCCCCAGGTATCGTTATATCTCTCTAGTCTAGTAGGTCTTCCCCTGCATGTATTGTCTTTTCTATGGAGCAGATCTGACCAATTTTTAGTATCCATTTCTTTGCACTTGGGGTTATTAGTGTTCGCCGGTACCTAGGAATCGGGCTTTTAGCTGCGCACCCTCAGCGGGGTCACATACAATCTAGCCAAGAGTTTAAAGCTAATTTCTGTTGTCAGTGGCGTCGGCGGGGGGGGGGGGGGGGGGCGGCTGACAGTGGCTGAAGTCCAGAGTGGGTCCCCAAAAAGCCCTGGGTCTCGGGTGGGCACGGTTCTATTATTAGCCCCGAGCGCAGTCGCCGAGCTGGGACCGATCTGACCCGAGTGCGGCCAAGTGTAATAGCAGGTCCCACCTTCTGGAGCCTGCAGCGTTGATGGACGTCCCACTGGTCCAATGCCTGGACCGCGGGACGTGTGACCTCCATCATAGGCGCTGCAGGCTCCAGAAGGTGGGAATTACAATGCGGCTGCCGCGCCACTGTCAGAAGATCCCAACCCCACTTATTAGGAAGTTGAAGGATAATAAAACTATAACTAGAGGCATAAAGGCAAAACCTTTTTTTTTTTTGTCTTGAATACATTGGAAATAGATTTGAACCCGTCAGGTTGTCCCAGTTGGGGAGATCCTCTCTATTTATCCTGTTTACTGTTATCACTGAGTGTAAAGGTGAAGGAAAATCCCTTATTTAAGGGAAATCTTCCAATGGGGACACTAGTTTTGGTGACCCTGGTGACAACCAGGGATTCCCTAACTTTGGAGGGATTTCTTCTCACTTCCATGGGAAAGAAAGTGAAGGGAAATCCCCCCAATGTGACAGATGGCAAAAAAAAACTGACAGGGGCTGTTACACAACCAGTAGGCCTGTACACAAGATTAGAAAATCCACGAAAAATACCACTTTCGAAGCGATCGTATCAAAATTGGATCGTGTGTACAGAGCTTTTCGAGAGCTGATCATGACAGTTCAGCCGATATTATCCAATCGGACAAGCAGGAAAATTTCTCGTACGATTTTCATTTAACTGGTACAGATGTCATTCGAAGATACAATACAAATACACTACAACCCATGACATCACTTCCAAATGTTTTATTCTGTTGTATGAGAGTTTTCGTACTTTAGTAAACTCTTCATGTTCGATATGCGACTAGCATGCAAAAAAAAAAAAAACGGACGATCTGTCGTCTGATTTATGGATCGTGTTTACAGGGCATTACTCTATCCAAAATGATAAAAAAAAGTCTTGCCTTCAGGTCTGCTTTAAAGAATGGAAAATCAAGATGTTGTGTTATAGCAAGAAGCCATTTTTTAAATCAAAGGATATAAGTTTGCCTTCTTTCCTTGCAACGTGGGAGCAGCTAACCTACAGTCTTTTGCCTGCAACTAAAAAATATTGTGTTCGTGGCTGCCCACCACTATTACATCATGTCGGTTGTTAGCACCGCATACTAGTTAGAGGGTCAGAGTTCTGCCATGACTGCCACAATCTCATTGACTAGCTAGGAGATCAAAGCTCTGCCACAGTTCTGTCTATTGGCTAGAGGGTCCGAGCTTGGCCACAACCTTGTCTACTATATACAAAGGTCTGCTACAACCCCATCTACTGTTAAAAAGATCAGAGCCCTGCCACAACCACAGTGTTCTAGTTAGAGGGCCAGAGCTCTGCCACAGATCTGTCCATTGGCTAGAGGATCAGAGTTTTGTCACATCCCCGTCTACTAATGTGCCTATGTCAATCCGGGAACAAGCTTCCGCACATGTACGAAAAACTGCACGAACGCATATACATGAATATATACTCATAGGTGAACTGATGTATAGAGAGGACTGGTGATGCTGTGACCTCATAAAGAGGATTGGAGGGAGAAGGGGAACTCCTCACCCCCACACTCTCGCACAGGAGGGCATAGGGGAACAGATCCCACCAGGACCCAATGGGTATTGAGGAGATATTGTTCACATCTACCCAGTGAGTTTCTACTACTAGGGAAGCTGAGAGTTCTGGATTAAAGTCCAACCTTAGGCTTCATTTGTCTCACTTGATGTTAAGAAAGAACAGTGCTGACTGCAATATCTACCTTCAGTCTGGATCTGTCTCTTGCAGTGCATCTTCTTGGCCACAAGATATTCTCAGTCTTTCAAGTTCAATTATACTCAGCATAGTTCAGCTCAGAAGACTATGGCCAAAGTTCACATTAGTGCATGACAGGAACATGTGCAAAATTGCACGCTTTGCCGATACACAAAGAAACGCACTGCCATTTAGTAGACATTGATTGTTAATGTCTACATCTAAATCTACAAACGCACACATTTTCACACACGCCAAACTGCATGGTGCTGAAGCACCATGCAGTTTGCTACCATGCATTTTCAGAAGAGTCAGGGACGACTTTTTTGTGTTCTCGTGAGGGCAGCCCATTGGGATTAATAAACTGTCCTACCGTAACGCGTGGGAACATGAAAAAAATGCACGGAAATGCAGCTGTGCTGTTACCTGTAGGTGTAAAGTAAGCATAAGGAAAGACTATGAATACAGGACATCCTCCCCCTAAGCACAGAGTCACGCACTCACAGTGTAATAAAGCAGAGAGTGCTGCTGCTCTCATCACATCCCTGCAGCTCTCTGTACCCTCCAAGGCTGGCCAGGACTTGCTTTCAAAGTGCAACTGGTAGTAACTGAAACAGGAAGTGAGAAGCTAATCTTCTCCACAGAGTAAAAGACAGCAATAAAACACTTTTAGTCAGCGCTTTTTTTCTCAAACAATAGGTGCTGGAACTCAACCATGACCCCCCCAATACCCCTCCCCTACACACACCCTCCAAATCACATCAAATAGTGGGTGTTGTCAGTCAAATTTCACGAAACAGTAGGAGGGTCTTAAAGGGGCATTAAATACCAGGATTGCATTACATACAGAGTGCAGAGTTCAGGGGTGTTACACACAGAGTGCAGAGCTGTCACTTGTAAAAGCAGAAACCAGACTTCTGTGTTTACAAATGATTGTGGTGAGCAGGCACCAAAAGGGTCTGAGCCAGAGGTGGTGGAACTGAGTTACACCAAGTTCCATCTGAAAAAAAGCCCTGCTAGTACAGTAAAGCCCCATACACACTATCAGTTTTTCTGCTAAGTTTTTCCTTCAGATTTACAAAAACCATATAATATGAGGTCAAACCTTAGGAGTTTCAATTTTTATGCAATCAGGCAGGCCCTTGCACTACATCGTTTTGGTAAAACTGAAGGAAAAACTCAGCAGAAAAACTGATCGTGTGTATGGGGCTTAAGAATTAGAACCTCTGTCAGGTATTTATTGGTGTGTCTCTGACTTCCTGTTCTGGTACTAGGGGGTCACCAGGACAGCAAACGAGGGGGGAAACTCCCCAGCAGATAAATATACATTACTAAAGACCTGACAGAGTATTTAACCCTTCTTTAGTCTAGCCAATTCTAAAATAAATGCTCGAGCTGGAGTTCGACTTTCATAAAATAAAATTTCTTATTGACATTTATGCCATATCCTTATTTTTTTACCCTGATTCAGAGCCAGCAAAACGCAGATCAGTGTGTTCTGGAGTTCTTGAACTGCCCTCATGTAGAGTGTCATAAAGAAGCACCTTGATGCTGTTTATATTATGTATGCTGTTCATTTTATGACATTTTATGACATTTTATGTGAGTTAACAAGTGCTGGTACATGCAGATCAGCCTTCAATAATTTCTACAGTGTGTGGAGAGTGTCGCGTACAGAGTATAGTTTAGCATGGACAAATTAAAGACATATGGGGCTGATTTACTAAGGAAAAATAAGCTGTTCACTTTACAAGGGAATTTAGTACTTGCCTTAGTAAATGTTGTAAAAATTAACTTTATAAAGAATACTGAATTATATACAAGGAAAATACAAAAATTGCTTGCATATGATTGGATGCTGGAAGTTGGTTCACCTTATTAACTAAGCTAAGGGGAAATTCCCCTGTAAAGTTACTTGTCAGGAACCATGAATCAGACGGAGTCAGAAAATGCAGTAAAAATCACACCTTTTAATAAAATGGTAAAAATAGTACTAATAGTAAGCGTAGTCAAAACATAGTCGGGTTCGGTAGCCAAAGCGGGTAGTCAGAACAAGCCAGTAAATCAGGAAGCCAGAGATCAGCATAGTCGGAGGCAGCAGACAGGATCAGGAACCAGAAGGGACGTCAGCCAGGCAAGTCATCAACAGGAGTCTCCAGTTATGTTTGACCAAGGCGAAGGCATGGAAGGAATGAACCAGGCAGTTTAAATTGCCAGAAGGGGCTGGCTGTAGGCTGGACTGACGAGCAGGAAATGATCACCAGATGAGCCACTGTGGAACGATGAGTGCTGGCAATTAACCGACACCTGAGCAACCTGAGCACTGAGAAGGGAGGACTGGGAGCCCAGCCTTGACAGTACACTCTCCTCAACGACCCCTCCCCCTCAGAGGACCACCAGGTGTGAGGGGAAAATGTCTATGGAAAGCACGGAGGAGGACAGGAGCATGCGGTCAGCATGGAGTCTGTACCTATCACTGACACGTTGCAAGGACTCTTGGACCTGCACCCAAGTGGAACAAAGATCACGGAGATGCTCCTCTAACGCAGGAATTCTCTGAGGAACAAAATGAGTCATGGACATGGATGGTTGGAAACCATAATTTGGAGACAATCGGGAAGCGGTATTGACGGCACTATTGTGTGCAAACTCTGCCCAAGGTAAGAGATCTGACCAGTTGTTATGGTGGTCAGAAATATAGCAACGTAGAAACTGCTCCAAGGCTTGGTTGGCTCATTCTGTGGCCCCATTGGACTGCGGGTGATGAGCAGAGGAGAAGGAAAGCTGAATTCCCAACTGTGCACAAAAGGCTCACTGAAACCTGTTGACAAATTGGCTACTCCTGTCCGAGATGATAACCTTGGGGAGCCCATGTAACCGAAAGATCTCTCTAGCAAAAATGGATGCCAGTTCTTTGGATGTGGGCAATTTTTTTAACGGAATACAATAAGACATTTTCAAGAACCGGTCAACCACCATAGGAATAACTGTGTTGCCCTGGGAGTTGGGTAACTCCACAATAAAATTCATAGACAGGTGGGTCCAAGGCCTCTTTCCATTGGGTATGGGTTGTAGGAGGCCCACAGGAAGGTGTCGTGGTGCCTTACTCACACAGAAAACAAGCGGCTATGAAGGTGGTTACATCAGCGTGGAGACTAGGCAACCAGAATTGTTGAGAAA
Organism: Lithobates sylvaticus; assembly: GCA_028564925.1. Taxonomy (NCBI): domain Eukaryota; kingdom Metazoa; phylum Chordata; class Amphibia; order Anura; family Ranidae; genus Lithobates; species Lithobates sylvaticus. The sequence goes on from CM053028.1 coordinate 81,729,324, forward strand.
TAGCCCAAACAGGTTTATTCTTCCCTGGGTGGCCAGCTGCCTTTGGAGAATAGTAAGTCTGGAGCAAAGCAGTGCAGAGATTCTCAGGGACAAAGCAGCGGTCACCACGTTTCTCTGGAGTAGAATGGATCTGAGCGGCAATAATTCTGTCACCCAACGGTGAAGTGAGACTAGTACGAACAGTGGCCAGAATACGATCGGCAGGTACCACAGGAGCAGGAACCGACTCCATCTTGGAAGCAGAGGAAAACCGTTGTGACAATGCGTCAGCCCTTACATTCTTAAGAACAAGAATGAGACTACGTAATTGAAGCTTGACAGAAAAAGAGCCCACCGGTGTTCTATCGAAAAATGCCCCCCCATCAAAAAATGCCTCCGATGTGTATGCGCATGCGCAGTAACCAACGTCACTCCAGCTGATATGTTGGCATGATGTCAACGCGGTGCAAGCGCAGATCATTGGCATCAGTATTTGACAATCTGCTGAGTGCAGAGGGAGAATGTAATTGTCAGATTCTGCCTTGCTATTGCGGGGCGGGTTGTGGATGTCTTGAAGGGCGGGTTTTGTGTGTGTTTTAACCCGCCCTTACACACAGCCAAAACACGCTGTTTATCACACTAAACCCACCGTGCAACAGACAGTAAACACAGCGTGAATACAGGCAAAACCTGCCATGCAACAGCGAGGCAGAATCTGACAAGTATGCTCTCCCTCCGCTGTTTGCATAGCACCGGATAATGCCTCTGACGATGTGTGCATGCGCCCTGTTGACGTCACGCCAGCTGATCAACATATCAGCTGGAGTGACATTTGTTACTGCTCATGCGCAGATCCATCAAAGACATTTTTAGATGGGGGGGCTTTTCTCAATAGAACACAGACACAGTGCTATCTTCGAGGAGATGCCTCCATTATTTAAAAGCTAAAATGATAGCTAACAATTCTCTGTCCCCAATCTCTGTCCCCAATCTCGTAATTGCATTCTGCAGGAGACAATTTCTTAGAAAAGTAGCCACAAGGATGCATAGCGCTCTCAGAGGTCGAACGTTGAGACAGAAGGGCGCCTACTCCAGTCTCGGATGCATCAACCTCAAGAATGAAGGGCAACGTAGGATCAGGATGTGCCAGCACAGGAGCTGAAACAAAGGCAGCCTTGAGAGCCTCAAAGGCCTTTATGGAATCTGGAGACCATTTCTGTGGGTTACCGTCCTTTCTGGTCATATCAGTCTGGGGTTTGACCAGAGAATAGAAATTTCTGATAATAATTGGTGAAGCCAAGAAAACATTGAAGCGGACGTAGACCTACGGGTCATGGCCACTGTAGAACTGCAGATAGTTTCTCTGGATCCATCGAAGAACCGGCAGTAGAAATTACATAACCCTGAAATTTAACCTGTTCGTGATGGAACTCGCACTTTTCCAACTTACAAGTGTTGGTCATCTTACTTTAAAAAAGTAATTAGTTAAGTTACAAATTACTTCTCCCAAAAAAGTAATTGAGTTAGTAACTCAGTTACTACATTGGAAAAGTAATTAGTTACTCAGCAAAGTAACTGAATTTTTTTTTTATATTCTTAGGGGCGGGTCTAGTATTACTGTAAGCAAGGGGCGCGTTCCCCCCTGCACGTCTATTTCCCCTCTGTACCCCCCTGCACATCTGTTCCCCTCCAACACATATATCTGTTTCCCCTCTGTACCCCACTACACATCCGTTCCCCTCTGTACCCCACTACACGTCTGTCCCCCCCCCCCCCAAACTCACGGATCGGATCATTTTTCGGATCTGCAAATAATAATTGAATTTGCAAAAACCTGTGAAAATTCCACCACCATAAAGCCCTGGCTGTAATATCCACAATCTCCCCCACTGTAATATCCATGTCATCTCCCCAACTGTAATATTGGCTGAGTATGGCTGGGTACGGCTGAGCATGGCTGGGTACGGCTGGGTATCGCCGAGTATGGCTGGATATTACAGAGTACTGCAGAGTATTGCAGAGTATGGCTGGGTATTGCCGAGTATGGCAGGGTATGGCAGAGTATTGGCAGGGTGTTGCAGAGTATTGGCAGGGTGTTGCAGAGTATTGGAAGGGTTTTGCAGAGTATTGTCAGGGTATTGCAAAGTATTGTCAGGGTATTGCAGAGTATTGTCAGGGTATTGGCAGAGTATTGTCGAGTATTGGCATGGTGTTGCAGAGTATTGTCAGGGTATTGCAGAGTATTGTCAGGGTATTGCAGAGTATTGTCAGGGTATTGGCAAAGTATTGTCAGGGTATTGGCAGGGTGTTGCAGAGTATAGGCAGGGTGTTGCAGAGTATTGGCAGGGTATTGCAGAGTATGGCTGGGTATTACTGAGTATTGCAGAGTATGGCTGGGTTATTACCGAGTATGGCTGGGTATGGCAGGGTGTTGCAGAGTATTGGCAGGGTGTTGCAGAGTATTGGCAGCGTATAGCAGAGTATTGGAAGGGTATAGCAGAGTATGGCAGGGTGTTGCAGAGTATTGGAAGGGTGTTGCAGAGTATTGTCAGGGTATTGCAAAGTATTGTCAGGGTATTGCAGAGTATTGTCAGGGTATTGGCAGAGTATTGTCAGGGTATTGGCAGGGTGTTGCAGAGTATTGGCATGGTGTTGCAGAGTATTGTCAGGGTATTGCAGAGTATTGTCAGGGTATTGGCAAAGTATTGTCAGGGTATTGGCAAAGTATTGTCAGGGTATTGGCAGGGTGTTGCAGAGTATAGGCAGGGTGTTGCAGAGTATTGCAGAGTATGGTTGGGTATTACTGAGTATTGCAGAGTATGGCTGGGTTATTACCGAGTATGGCTGGGTATGGCAGGGTGTTGCAGAGTATTGGCAGGGTGTTGCAGAGTATTGGCAGCGTATAGCAGAGTATTGGAAGGGTATAGCAGAGTATGGCAGGGTATAGCAGAGTATTGGCAGGGTATTGCAGAGTATTGGCAGGGTACTGGCTGGGTATTGCAGAGTATTGCAGGGTGTTGCAGAGTATTGTCAGGGTATTGCAGAGTATTGTCAGGGTATTGCAGAGTATTGGCTGGGTATTGCAGAGTATTGTCAGGGTATTGCAGAGTATTGGCAGGGTATTACAGTGCTGCCATTCGATCTCTCCCCTAAACTGTACAGATCTGTACACAGAGGGGAGAGAGGAACCAGTGTCATCTTGACTTTTGGTCTGTTTACAAGTGATCGCTCCGTCATTTGACGGAGCAATCACATTGTAAACGGCCAACGGGTGCACCAAGATGGCCGCCGCTCCGGAGCTAGGCCGGAGCCGCGGCCGACGGGTGCACCAAGATGGCCGCCGCTCTGGAGCTAGGCCGAAGCCGCGGCCTCTCCTAAGGCCAAGGCTGCGGACGGCTCCGCAGATCCCAGCGGGTAATTGCGGTAACGCCGCTCCAGTAATGGGAACGGCGTTACCGTGAGGGGAAGAGTAATCAGTTAGATTACTCGTTACCCTCTAAAGTAACAGCGTTTACTTTAATTGCGTTAGTTACATCACTGCTTACAATACAGGTTATTGTCTCTCAGCCTCTGTAGCACACGGGAAAAATCTGTGTGGTGGCTCTCTAGGTAAGATGGGATGTTAGTCCCAATGATGGAGTAGAGATCTAAGATTATTGGATAAATGATACCAGTTTTTCAATGTGAACAGAAGCTCATGCAGCTCATGTTTTTCTCATCTGTGTCCCATTGGGGAGAATTCCCTTCACTTCTTGTCCTTAAAGAGGAGTTCTGCCCCCTCGCGAAAAAATTTAAAGTCAGCAGCAAACAACAACAAACAAATACTGTAGCTGCTGACTTTTAATAGTAGGACACTTACCTGTCCAGGGTTCTTGTGATGTCGACACCCCAGCCTGTTTTCGGATTGGCTCTCGGGTGCTGCCGCCACCATTCATGTTAAGAGAAGCCAGCAGTGAAGCCTGTGTGAAGCAAGCTGTGCTTTCTAACTGGCCCGGCGGTGGAGGAGGGAGGCAGAACTTCCGAGGGATGGCGCTGCAGCACTGTGTCCCGGAAGTGGGGAAGGGTACCTGTCAAAAACAGTTACCCCTTCCCCCCTCCCCCCTGAAAGGTGCCAAATGTGGCACCGGTGGGGGGGGGGGGGATTAAGCATATAAGCGGAGCTTCCGCTTTTGGGTAGATCTCCACTTTAAGTCACTGCGGTAGGCAACCTCGGCCCGCTAGCTGTGGTGGAACTACAAATCCCACCATGCTTCTGCCACTAGTCAAGCCTGTGACTGTCAGGGTCTTGCAATGTCTCATGGGACTTGTGGTTTCACCACAGCTGGAGGACCGAGGTTGCCTACCCCTGCTAGAGGCAATGAGACAAAATGCCTCCAAAGTGAGGGAATCCCCGGTTGTCACCAGGGTCACCAGAACTAGTGTTCCCATTGGAAGATTTCCCCTTTATCCCTGTTAGAGCAACCACTCAAAATTCCGTTTTTTTTTTTTCATTTTAGGTGATAACTGTCATCAGGACAAATAGGGTGAATCTCATTAACACCGACACAGGCAGCAATAAAAATCCAACAGGTGTTCTAATCCTTCTTCACTGTATTCAGAACTAAAAATAAAAGTTTTGCCTTCAATTATACTTTATTTCCTTGCTGTATTTGAATCTTTTTTTGATGTTATTATAAGATAAACAAGGTTGCAAACGCATCCATTCGCTCTAGATGCAGACAACCTAGCAATTTAAGTGAGTCTTCAATTTTACCTCATAACTTACTTTGCGCACATCCCTGGGATAAACTAGTTTTATGGTGATTTATAAGCAGCATGTACAAGCTCAGAAACCGCAGCTCTAAAGAAGAGTGTATAAAATAATCTACATCAGGAATTAAACCTCAACTTCAGGCACAAAATCTTTCATTTATATACTGTATATTCTTCAATAATCATACAGGATATAAATCTGCTTTGCGTGCACCAATTGCCTTTACAAACCCAGATATTCTTTTGTAAAAGTAGCAGTGATATCATAACTGTGCTGTACATACTGCAAAGAGCAGAAGAAGGCTCCACCCACTACAGGATGCCTTCAGAAAACTACAAGATGGGGCAGAGACAAGACCAGTCATCCTGCACAAAGAGAGAGAGCAGCAGTGATCGGTAGGGTGACCACATTTCCAAACTGCCATTCAGGGACACCCCCACCCTTTTCCCAAAAAAGCTGATCGCCGACGATGGAATCGGTCACTCCTGCGCGAGTATCTCTATCATAGAGCACTAGGAGGAAGTGATGTCACTTTAGCATGGGGGGACCAGTTTCGTGGAATAAATTTTGACAGGGACCGGAGTTGGGGGTTCTAGGGCTTATGTAGTCTCGGGGTTGACAGGGAATTCGGGTGTGGGTGATTTGTTGTGCGAATGGCTGGTGTTAGAAATTAAATCATCCTGACACCATGCTTAATGTGATTTCATCATCCTGACACCATATCATTTCTATGACTACATTGTAATGTAAAATGAAATTGTTCAACTCACCTTAATGCAGAATCAGTGGGAACCCTGAGCTTGTCGCTTGCTACCAGACACAGCTTGCTACCGTCGCCTGCCACCAGATGCAGCGCGTCACTTGCCGCCGTCCATGTTGAAGATGGAGTGGCCCATTGAGAGCAGTGGGCGCAGAGGAGGAAGTTAACTCCTCCTCCGCTTTGAAAGCTGGCAGTCGCAGTCGTGACGTCACTGGTTGATAGACACCAGTCGGCTTTAGCAACCAGTGGCCTAGCCAGTAGAAGTAGAGAAGAGTCTCTCAGGTGGAGGTGGGGAGGAAGAGCCAGCGCCATGGCGATAGCGGTATTTTGCTCCTCTGTCAGTTTCATTCCGGGACATTGTATTGTCCCGGAATGAAGGTGCCCGGGACCTGGGACAGACCTGCTAATTGCAGAACTGTCCCGGGCAATCAGGGACACGTGGGCACCCTAGTGATCGATCTTTATCAAAAGGAAGCTCCTGCACAGAAGCTTGATTACTCTGGAGTACTGCACAGACTTGAAAGAAATACACAAAGCACCCCATGATTCAATGAAGAATAGACATGTCTCTTGTATTTAGACCATATTTGCTGATTCTGGAGTTTAGCCCAACACTTGTATTCTGATTGAAAGTGTTATAATTACAGCGAGATTAAAAAATTAAATTACATTTTTCAGTTTAAATACCTGAATTGTGTTTTTGTATAATTATTTACGATTTATAAAGCATTGAACTGAACTTTCTACATGGCTAAACTCATGGCTATCTTTTTTGTTCATTTGGTCCCCATGCCAGTTTATAAAAAAAATAAAAAATGAAATGCAATACACACGTCAATCTGAAGCTGCCCCCCCCCCCCCCCCACAAGATGCCCTCAGTATTCCAGGTTGAATGATGTGTAGTGTCACTATCCCAGAAGACTAAATACCGTGACTGCATGCCGTCATTGGCCTGCCCTCTAAGGGGGTGTCTCCAGAGCCCCCTTCATTCACAGTTTATCGAGTAGAGAGCCACACTGATGTCAGCCTGGAGTTAGACTTGCAGCATAAAGTGGGTTTTGCTTATTTGTAGGCAGGTAGAGGTCCCTTTTAAGGGTTGCTCCCCCTACTGGTGGAGTGTCTATATGGCACCCCATATAAAGTGAGAGGAGCTGTAGGTAGAGAGGTAGAGAAAGAGAGAGAGAGAGAGAGAGAGACAGCTGAGACAGAGAACTATAGAAGACGTTGAGTGCTTGTATTTCCCTTTGCTCTCCCCTTCGGGGGAAAGGTGGACAGCACAGACCGTCTACCTCATCATCTCTAACTGTAATCAGCCTACATTTCCCATGAATCCTTGGGATAGGAGTGAATGTGGGAGGTACACGAGGCTTGTACATGTAAATGTGAACTCTCCCACTTCAACATAAATCACACCCCTCATTCTGCAGCCAGCAAGCCATACATAACACACGGTATGATAGGTTACAGCCTTTTAAATGCAAAGCATTTTAATATAAATGCATATTAATATAATATTAATTTAATAAATACATTTTAATTAAATGAATAAATTGAATGCAAACCAGTGCAGCTTATCAGTGCCAAATGTCAGGGACCACCAGTGCCGAATATCAGGGTCCACCAGTCAGGGACCACCAGTATCGAATGTCAGGGTTCACCAGTTCCACTTTTCAGGGACCACCAGTGCCGCTTGTCAGGGACCACCATGTCAGGGTCCACCAGTGACGCTTGTCAGGGACCACCAGTGTCGCTTGTCAGGGACCACCAGTGCCGCTTGTCAGGGACCACCATAGGACCAGCATGGGTCCAGCATGTCAGGGACCACCATAGGACCAGCATGGGACCAGCATGTCAGGGACCACCATAGGACCAGTATGGGACCAACATGTCAGGGAACACCATGGGACCAGCATGTCAGGGACCACCATAGGATCAGCATGGGACCAGCATGTCAGGGAACACCAGTGCAGAGCGGGGATGATTATCATCAGTAATTACTTGTATATACACAGCAGGGATCTCCCGCTGTGTCAGGTATAGTATACAAGAATGCCAAGCGTTGATGCCCCACCCCCCGCCGTTATTATGATTGACAGCGCACTGTGCCAATAACGCAGGGGGGGGGAAGGACATCAGCGCTCAGCGTTCTTGTATACTATACCTGACACAGTGGGACATCTCCGCTGTGTCATATAAGTAATTACTGATGATAATCATCCCCTCTCTGCAGGGACTCTGCAGGAGGGCGGCGGGGATGTTGCCGCGGGGACAGAGTGGGGGGGGGGGGCGGTGACTGTCAAGGAGGAGGAGGAGGGAGGAGAGAGGAGAAGGAGGACATCTCCTCCATGGGTGGCACAGACCGGGGGCTGTGAGACCCCCTCCGCCCACTATAGGAAGTAGAACTCCCTGCTCGGCTTTCAGAGGACTACAAGGGGGCGTGTCAGACCGCTGGCTGAGCTCAGGAGAGGGATAGCAAGCAGCGGTCTTACAAACAGGAAGTCAGCAGGCAATAATGGTTTTTCAGCAAGTTCAGCAGCCTATTACAGAGGAACGACAGCGCTCAGAAGAACATGGATGGCAAAGTTGGTGAAGGTAGGAGATCAGCAACAAGGACATGGGAAAACATTTTTGGCCGGAGTTCTGCTTTAAACGCATAGCACACAGCACCCGACCCTCTGATCACTTGGTTGTGGACTATTGTAACTATGCCTGTTACCAGGCTCATCAGCAATTGTGTTATTACCATCTGAGCTGCTATACATTACTGCATCAACAAGATTTCCATTTTTGAAGGACCCACTGGTCCCGTCACCCGTCATATTTTGCACCCTCCTTCATGCCAATATCCATGATCTCTAGTTGACTTCTGCCTACTAGTACACCCCATTACCACAAGCTGGCCTTCCCCCCATAGACAGGATGTCGTTTTTCAATGGGACCTTCCACATATATAAATTCACATAGGGCAGAGGTAGGCAACCTTGGCCCTCCAGCTGTTTTGAAACTACAAGTCCCATGAGACATTGCAAGACCCTGACAATCACAGGCATGACTCCTAGAGGCAGAGGCATGATGGGATTGGTAGTTTCACCACAGCTGGAGGGCTGGGGTTGCCTGCCCATGACATAGGGGATAATTTCGCTTGACATCCTGTCTGTGTATTGCTACATGGCGTTTAGACATTTTCATTCCTTGTGTGTCTATGTTGTTATGTTTTTTGTCAGTTATTGTTTGGTAGCCAAACCTCACGTACTCATTGTAGTATAGATGTGGTAGCCATTGTTATTGTGAAGCTGCAGCAACAGTTTTTTGCTACTAAATTTGCTTTTATTTTGTTATACCAATAAATTCTATTTTTAGATTACACTCTGCTAAATGAGCAGGCACTTGGAGTCTTGTACTTCAGGAGTCCTTGGAATATTCTGTTTTGCCTGTATCTGGTGTCACACCATGGCTAGCCTTTCAGGTCACTCTTTAGCCCCATACACACGGTCGGAAAATCCGACCACCAAATCCATTGGATTTTGTCCGACGGATTTAGTCCGACACTGGTGTTGCATACACACGGTCGGACAAAGTTGTCGGAAAATCCGATCATTCCGAACGTGGTGACGTTTGTTGCCTACGACGGGACTACGTAGAGGCTAGTTGCCAATAGCTTTGGTCTTGTAATGTGATCTGAGCATGCGTGGCACTTTGTCCGTCGGAATTCGCTACACACGATCGGAATTGGTAGGATCGGACTTTGTTGTCGGAATATTTATAGAGCAGGAGATAGAACTTTGTCCGTCGGACAATCCGATGGAAACTGTCCGATGGTGCCTACACACGGTCGGAATTTCCGACAACATTGTCCGATAGGACAGAATCCATCAGGAAATCCAACCGTGTGTATGGGGCTTTAGTCTCCAGAGTCTTCTGCTGCTCTGTGACCTAAGCTTCCAGTGTCTCTTTGTGAGCCTCTGACAATGACACTACCTGCTTGGAGTTTGCATATTCTCCTTGTGCTTGCGTGGGTTTCCTTCTTGTAATCTGGTTTCCTCCCACACTCCAAAAACATTTTTAATTTTTTTTTTTTATGTTTAAAAATATTTATTTTATGGTGCTTTTTTCAAACATAACAGAGATATTTGGTATACAAACTGTGGATTATTCAGACAAGAAGAGGAAAGACATGGTACGGTTGCAATATGTGTCATAAACAAAGCCTTCAGAAGTGGAAGCGACGTTATCAAACATGTATTAACATCTACATATACTAGACTATTTAGGGTGGCCTTGAGAGACAGAGCTTGGTGAGGAGATTGTGTTTGCTCCATGGACGTCAAGGGACTTACGTGTGCGGCTGTGTGTTCAAGCATCGGAGGTACGTAGGGGGTCTGGTGGGCTGGGTAGTTTAAGTCTACCCAACGAGTTGGTAAGCTCTCTTTTGAGGTACCACTCGGTGTATCGAAACGGTTCCATAATGTCGGTCAGAATGTCCTCTGACAATTCACTCTCCATAAACTTGCGCCATCTGACAAAAAAACGTGAGCTAGTTTGGAATTTTGACATTATGGTGTCCAATCTTTCGAGGTAGAAGAGCGAGAGGAGGGCTTTCTTGGTCATCTGCAGGTTTGGTGGCGGGATCTTGATCCACTGTAGCATAATCGATCTGCGTGCCACTAAAAGGCATAACTGGGCCCAATGGGGAATGTGGTGTGGGGCATTTTCCGACTCAGAGGGTGGTAGAGTAGTATGTCCGAACAGGCAGATTAAATGACCCTTCGGGATGCGCACTTTAGTGATGTCATATATGTATTGGAGTATAGAGTCCCAGTATGTAGAGATGGGCTGGCATTCCCAAAGGCGATGAAGTAGAGTAGGTCGTGGAGTTGCACACCATGGGCAAGTTTCTTGCGTTGGGTCAGCTTTGTCAGTGCGGAAAGGATGATATGCTCTGTGCATGATTTTGAATTGCGTTTCACGCCAGTTTTCGGAGACTGTGAGTTTGCGTATCTGTTGATATCCTTCCAGGATTTTTTCCGCTAGGTTCTCTTCACCAAATACCTCAGCCCACTTCTGGACCGGTTGGAGGTGGTATTTATCCGACTGGTGAGAAATGAGGTGAGAATAAAGGGTGGCGATAGAGTAGTCTCCATTGGTCAGTACAGAATCTATAAAGGACTTTTGGAGGGGGTCGGTACCATTTTTGTAACTGTTCCTTAGGTAGCTGACCAGTTGATAATAGTAGAAGACATGAGTTGCTGGGAGAGAAAACTCCCTAGCCAGGACTTGAAAGGGTTTGAATTTGCCAGGGCTTGTAAGGAAGAGTGAGGTAATTTTGTTGAGTCCTTTAGCCTGCCACTGTGCAAAAACATCATGAAGAGTAGATGGGAGGAACATTGGGTTCCCTTGGATTGGTAGGTGGCGAGAAATGCTCGAGGGGAGGCCCAGGAGTTTTCGCGTCTCCCTCCAAGCTATAATTGTGTCTCTGACCATCACATTGGATTTGAGATGCATTGGCAGCTTGTTGGGGTTAGAGTGGAGGATGGCTGACAAATTGTGCGGGGGCACTGCTGCTTCTTCTAGGTCAGTGTTTGAGTACCTGGATTTGCCAGTTAGCCAGTCAAGACCCTGTCTAAGTAAACATGCTAGATTATAAAAACGTATATTGGGCAAGCCCGCCCCCCCCTCCGCCTTAGGGAGAGACATTTTTTGGAGAGATACTCGTGGTTTCTTGCGAGACCAGAGAAAACTAGAAAGTGCTTTGTGAATTAAATTCACATCCTTATGTTTGATCAAAAGTGGAATGGTCTGCATGGGGTAGAGCAGGCGTGCAAACGAAACCATTTTAAAGAGGTGACACCTCCCAAAGAGCGAGAGGGGGAGAGCTGCCCAAGCTTCCAACTCCTTTACAATCTTAGTTATCAATGGTGGAAAATTTAAAGTGTAAAGGGAAGAAGGTTCACGGCCAATACGTATTCCCAAGTAGGTTATATGATGTGTGGCGATTGTTAGTGGCGAGTGTAGTTTCCAGTCAGACGTTGTTTTAGTTGTCAGTGAGAGTATTTCACTCTTGTCAAAGTTTATACGTAACCCTGAGCATTCTCGGAAGGTATGGAAGATTTCCTTGAGTCTGGCAAAGTCGGTTAGGGGAGCTGTGGAGAACAAGAGTATGTCGTCAGCGAAGAGGGCTGATCGCAGGATCTGGTCCCCTATGTTGATTCCACTGATGCCGTCAGGGGAGTTAAGCAGTCTTGATAGGGGTTCTATCGCAATATTGAATAGAAGTGGGGACAGTGGGCATCCCTGTCTTGTTCCTTTGGTCAGGGGGATCGTATTAGACATAAAGTCAGGGGTGATGAGTCGTGCCGAGGGTGCTTCGTACATTCGTTGGAGAAAGGGTATTATTGGGCCCGAGAAGCCGAGGTGTGACATTACCCTGAACAGCCAGGAGAGGCTAATGTTGTCGAAAGCCTTTTCGGCGTCTAACGACATTATGGCCACTTCCTGTTTTGGGTTTGATTTGGCGTACTCAAGTGCCATGAGGACTTTGCGTATGTTCAGGGTGGCAGAGCGACCCTGAACGAACCCAGATTGGGCTGTATGTAGTAAAGACGGAAGTATTTGGGCTAAACGTGATGCTATTATTTTTGAGAGGATTTTAGCGTCGACATTGATTAGCGAGATTGGCCGATAGGACCCTGGGAGTGTGGGGTCTTTGTCCTTTTTGCCTATCAGTCTGATGTGTGCCTGAGTACCAGTGGGGAGATAGGGACCCCCTTTCCACATGGCTGAGAATACCTGTGTAAGGGTTTCTGGGATAGAGTCCTTAGTGGCCTTGTAAAATTCGGCAGTGTAGCCGTCTGGACCCGGCGCCTTGGAGGAGGCCAAGGATTTAATTGTCTCTTGGACGTCCTCCAAGGTGATGGGTGCATTGAGGGAGTCTAGGAGATCCCCTTGGATTCTGGGGAGTTTAAGCTTTGCCAGAAGGGCTTCCGTTTCTAACGGGTGGTCAGGATCCGCCGAATATAGGTCGGTATAGTATTCCGCCAGTGTTTTACTTATGTCCTGAGGTGACGTTAGTAGTGTCCCGTCTTTGTTTTTAAGTGCCGAGATGTATGTGGGGCGTTTCGTTCCCGAGCATAGTCTCGCCAGTAGTTTGCCCGCTTTGTTCCCAAATTTGTGGAAGTGCAGCGTCGTGTAGGATGCTTTGGCTAATTCTTGTTGTTCGGACCAGAAGTCAAACTCGCGTTTGGCTTCTCTCCAACTTTTAATGTTGTCGGGCGTGCGATTTAGGGTTAGTTGTTCGTGTGTTGCATGTAAGGCCTCGCTGGCCTTGATGTAACGCTGAGTGGACTGTCGTTTAAACTGAGCAGTATAGGAAATAATTTTTCCTCTAAGAAAGGCTTTCCCGGCTTCCCAGAACAGATTCGGGTACGGAAGGTGAATTGCATTGGTGGAGGAATAGTCTGACCAGGCTGTATTTAGCATGTTACGGAAATCTTCTTTTTCTGCCAAATATGAAGGGAAACGCCACATTCTGGCAGGGGATGTGGGTCGTGTGTCAATCAGGCCTACTGTAACGGGTCCGTGGTCGGAGATCCTAGCGTCCAGGATTGTCGGGTTACGAAGCAGCTGCATAAGAGCAGGTGTCGCGAAAAAGTAGTCAATTCGCGAGAACGAGTTGTGGGGGGGGGGGATAAAAGGAGTATTCTCGGTCAGTAGGGTGTGTCAGCCTCCATATGTCAGTTAATTGTAGCGAGCTCATCGTCTGGGCAAGAATAGTCTGGGGCGGGTATAATGACGTCCTACTTGGGTCTCTACTGGTTGTGTTGCTTGAGCGGTCCAGCGTATTGGACATTACTGCGTTAAAGTCACCACCTACCAGATGCAAGGCCTCTGGTGCTGTCTGAATCCAGCTTGTCATGTCTCTATAGAAGGTAGTATCAGGTGTGTTGGGGGCGTATATGTTGGTGAGCGCTATGTCTCTACCAGTCACAGTCAAATGAACCGTTATTTTACGGCCTAACTGGTCAACACTGACGTCATTCACCTTGTGCTTCAGGTTCCTGTGTAGTAAGATAGCCACTCCGGCCTTGCGTCCCACTGCAGGTGAACCATAAACCGTCCCCACCCACATTTTACGCAAACGTGTCAGATCTTCTGCGGAGAGATGTGTCTCCTGTAGTAGAGCCACACCTGTCCGCAGTCTTTTTAAATGTCTTAGAATCATCATACGCTTACTTGGAGAGCGAAGTCCCTTAACGTTCCAGGATACAATCTTTAGGTGATTCCCGTCAACTGCAGAAGCCATGTCCGGCGTTTAGTGATGATCCGTGTCGGAAACAGGATATCTAGGGTGCGTACGGGCATTGCCTCGTCAGTCAAGGGGTCACCCAAACATTGTACTTTTCCTATAATTGAAGGCATGTAGAGCATAGTTAAACATTGTGCAGCCAGTACCAAATAAAAGAGAGCATATAACATATTACGAAATTGTGATAATAACTTAACAAAAAACATCCAAAACTTCACTTTTTTCCACATTTGGCTAAGTCAGACAGGGGGTCTTCCCGTCATTCGCCAGCACCTATCACCGGTGCGTAATTGGGCACCGGGGGGGGGGGGGGGCAGAGGAAGGGGGGGTAGGAGGGGTGGGTGAGGGGGGGAGGGGAGGGGAGAGGGAAAGGGGTGGTAAGGAGGGGGGGTAGGGGGGGAGAGGTGAGGAGCAGAGAGATGTACTTAGTACTTAGTACCCACATAAAACAACATTGTCAAAAGTAAAGAGAAAAAACTAGGTATTGGAACCAAAATATAGCTGTGAAGGAGCGACTTGTATTGCTCGCCATTAAGCAACTGGCGTAAGCAGTCTTTAAGCTTATAGGCCTGGTTCAGTGCCATAGGGTCCAGGTGGGCCGAGCTACAATTTTAGACCACGTGTCATGGCTAAGAGTGAGGGGGTCAAGCCTTTTTGACCCAGAGGAGACTTATTCATGGCTGGGATGGGAGAAAAAATAAAGTGTCTCATGTCTGCCTCATAAGAAATCCCAAACTTGGGGGTAACAAGGTGCATACAAATAAAGTGATACTACCAATACTGTGCCTGGGAGTAACCTGGTGGTGGCGGTCCGTTTCAGCGGTTTCCTGAGCGATCCAGGTGCTGAGTGAAGCGAATCTGCTTGAAAAGGAGGCTTGTTGGGGCTAGGTTGCTGCTTGCGCGGAGTAGAGAGAGGGGTGATGGGCTGCGATGGATGTTCCCCGGTGGAGCCGGTATGCTCCATTTCAGTGCCTGTGGAGTCAAGATACCTCTCAGCTTCCTCGGGTGAGGTGAATGTTAGTTGTTCTCCTGATCGTGTTTGAATGCGAAGTACAGCAGGGTATGCCAGGGAGAATTTCACTTGGTTGTGATACAGTGTGGAGCATATTGGGGAGAAGGCCTTTCGTTGTCTCATCACCTCGATGGAGTAGTCAGCAAAGAGTAGCAGTTTAGCCCCATCTACTGTCAGGGAGCGCGTGCGGCGAAATGTTTGCATGATGGCTTCCTTGTCTGCGTAGTTCAGGTACCTGACTATAACTTGCCTGGGTTTGGACCTGTTGTCTGTTTGTTGGCCAATGCGATGTGCTCTCTCCACTATGCAAGGTATGCGTAGGCCTAGCTGCTCTGGGATCAGTTTAGCACATATATTGGCTAATTTATTATTGGGTACAGTCTCAGGGAGGCCTACTATGCGGAGGTTATTTCTCCTGGAGCGATTTTCCAAACTGTCCAGTTTCTCCCATAGCTCCCTATTTTCTGCTGATATACGTGCCAGTAATGCAGATTGGGCCGTTGTGTCATCCTCCAGGAGGGAAATTCTCTCCTCCGTCTGGGTTATTCTGTGCCCCTGGGCCTGTAGCTCTATGTGTAGCTGTTCCCTGTGTACTGCGGCGTCTACAGTGGCCGCCAGAGTGGGTCCCAGGAGGGCTACTACCTCCTGTGCTATGCCTGCAGGCACTGCGGGATTGTGCGTCTGGGCGTCTGGGGCCTGTGGCAGAGGAGAAGCCGTTGTGGGGATGGCGGCCGCCACGTTGGCTAAGGCCGGAGTTGTGTCTCCCGCGGGGGGTGTCGGCGAGGCGACCGCCCGAGCGTACGAGCGTTCCACGAACCTGTCCATGGGGTCTGCGGAGGTAGCGGAGGTGTGTCTCCCGCGGGGGGTGTCGGCGAGGTGACCGCCCGAGCATGTACGAGCGTTCCACGAACCTGTCCATGGGGTCTGCTGCGTCTCCACAGGCTTTGCTTCACTTCCTGGTTCGCTTGTGTCAGAAACCATGAAATCAGGCCGAGACAGAAGTACAGTTAAATCACACGTTTAATAATAAAAGTAAAAAGAACAAGCGTAGTCAAAACATAGCCAAAGTCCAGTAACCGGAACGGATAGTCAGCTTCTCTAGCTCAGTGGGTATATCTCGGGCTGCTATCTCGTGGCGAACGAGAGGCGGGAGCGCTGCCTAACTAACGACCGTTCCCATGTTTGGCGCCGAAGGCCTACTTTGCTTCTGTCCGTGGGAAACGCCTGGGGCAGCATCTCAAAGTATATCTCAACCTGGTTGAGAAATCCTCTGCATTGGACTGGATCGCCCCCAAATCGCTGGGGAAGTGGAGCAGAACCAGACATACCTCTTATAGAGGTAATACTCAAGGCGGGTGCCTGAACAGGGACTGGAGCAGCAGCAGGGCCTATAACACAGGTTGTAACGGAGCAGCCACAGTGGGAGATTCCAGGTGAGCCGTGCGACTGAGGAGCGTTTGTAACACCATGGCAAACTGATCCATGCAGTGATCCTGCTCATCCAATCTGGAAAAAATATTACCAACAAGTGGATTGACTGCATCTTCTGAATTCATGGCCTTCGCCTACTGTCAGAAACCATGAATCAGACTGAGACAAAAGTACAGTTAAATCACACTTGTTTAATAATAATAAAAAAGGTAAACAGAGTAAACGTAGTCAAAACATAGCAAGAGTTCAGGAACCGGAGCGGATAGTCAGACAAGTCAAAATGTCAGGGAGCGAGAGATGAGCGTATTAGAACAGCAAGCAGGATCTGGAGCCAGAAGGAATGTCAGCCAAGCAAGTCTTCAACAAGAATACAGGCGAGCGTCTCTAGAGATGTGACCAAGGCGAAGGCAGAGATCATCTGGACTGGATGGCTTAAGTAGGCAGGACTGACAAGCAGGATATCATCAACAGGTGAGTCACTGTGGAGAGATAGGAGCTGGCAATTAGCCGACAGCTGAGCGGCCAGCTTTGAGAGGGAAGGGCTGAGCCCAGCCCTGACAAAATTATGCTTTGGGGCTGTTTCTCTGCTAAAGGTAGAATCTGACTTTACCGCATTGAGAGGCCAGTGGATGGGAACATGTACTGTAAAATCTTGCATTCTTCCCTCAGCCGGAACACTGAAGATGGGTCATGGATGGGTCTTCCAGCATGACAATGACCCAAAACATACCGCCAAGGCAACAAAGGAGTGGCTCAAGAGGAAACACTTTAACCGATTGCCGGCCGGCTCACGCTGATATACGTCGTTAGAAGGGCACGTACAGGCAGATTAACGTACCTGTACATTGCCCTTCAAGAAGAGGTTTGCCACAATCTCCGTGAGTCTGATCGCGGGTCCCGCAGACTCGATGTCTGCGGGGATACCCACGATCGTCTCACGGGGAGGAAGAATGGGGAAATGCTGATGTAAACATGCATTTTCCCCATTCTGCCTAATGACAGGAAACTGATCGCAGCTCCTTGTAATCGGGAGCGGTGATCAGTGTCGTGTCACACATAGCCCCCCCCCCCAGTTAGAATCACTCCCTAGGACACACTTAACCCCTACAGCGACACCTAGTGGTTAACCACTTCACTGCCAGTCACATTTACACAGTAATCAATGCATTTTTAATCGCACTGATCGCTGTATAAACGTGAATGGTCCCAAAATCGCACCAAAAGTGTCCGATCTGTCTGCCATAATGTCACAGTCATGATAAAAATCGCTGATTGCCACCATTACTAGTAAAAAAAAAATATATATTTATAAAAATGCCATAAAACTATCCCCTATTTTTTAGATGCTATAACTTTTGCGCAAACCAATCAATAAACGCTTATTGCGATTTTTTTTTAACCAAAAATATGTAGAAAAAAACGTATCCGCCTAAACTGAGGAAAAAAATGTTTTTTTATATATTTTTTGGGGATATTTATTACAGCAAAAAGTAAAAAAGAATGTGTTTTTTTAAATTGTCGCTATTTTTTTGTTTATAGCGCAAAAAATAAAAACCTCAGTGGTGATCAAATACCACCACAAGAAAGCTCTATTTGTGGGGAAAAAAGGACGTCAATTTTGTTTGGGAGCAACGTCGCACGACCGCGCAATTGTCAAAGCGACGCAGTGCTGAATCGCAAAAAGTGCTCTGGCCTTTGGCCAGGCAAATGGTCCGGGGCTTAAGTGGTTAAAGACATGGAGTGGCCTAGCCAGTCTCCAGACCTTAAGCCTATAAAAAAATTTATGAAGGGAGCTGAAACTTGGGAGCCAAGCCTGGGTGTGTTTTGTGATCTGAGAAGGGAGAGACTCAGAAAAGAGCTGGGTGACTCATGGGTGGTGTCACTAGGACCTCCCACTTCTGTCCATAATTTTCTGGTGTTTTCTGGAAAGAGAGATGTAGAGCCACCTGGGGCATTCCAAGGAGCCCTGACCAATCCCCAATCTGGATTGGCAGGGGGCAGGCCACCTTAAATACCCAGGGTCAGCCCAGCTGGGGACGAGTTGATCATTTGGTCCCTACTCCCTACATGATTTGGTGATTAAAGGCTGCAGAGACATGGTACACCTTCATATACCCCCCCCCCCCCCCCCCCCCACAGCAGTGTCCTCCTCTGCTCCTCTTCATCTTGCTCTTTCACATCAGTGTCCACATCTGCCTCCCTTCCGCCCCCTCACAGTAGTGTCCTCCTATTCTCCAATCTCCATTCATCCACCGTGACCTACATCAGTTTCCTCCTCTGCCCTCTTCCATCTCCACATTGGCTACAGTATCCTCTGCTCCCTTCACCCCCCACAGTAGTGTGTGTCCTCCTCTGCCTGCCCGTCCCCTCTTTACATTACCAGGCATCTTCACATTACGAGTCACTGTGCTGTGGGCTGTGGCACTGGCTACTGGCAGCGCAGTCGGAGGCCCCGCCGAGGGTCTTCCAATTCAAAACAATGGCGCTCCATCACTGCACATAGGCAAGCTTTCCCGAGCATGGCAGGCTTCGGATGGCGCATGCGCAGTAGCACTGTTGTTTCGCAGCCATAATTTTTATGGACATTTACGGGCAGCCCGAAAATGGACTGAAATTTACGGGCAGTTGGCAACACTGGTGCCTGGGAAGCATAAGTTGGCAGATCGCTGATGGCCCCAACCTTATATCATCTGCAAGAAGCTTCCTAGATTGCTGGTGTACCAGATTAGACCTGAAGGAAAGACAGGGCTCCTGAAGATGTGGCACCAAAACCATTTGCTCCCTCTGTCAAATGCTGTTCGGGTGCCCCAGACATCCCCTTAACCCCATCAAGAACCGAAACTCCGCAGGACTCAGTCGCATCTGTGACCTTCCACTTCACCTTGGAAAGGAAGGATGAAGACAGCGAAGATGGAGAAATAGTGCAAAATAGGCCTTTGACTTCAGGTTGATGCAAGGACCAGTGTCCCAAGGAGGGAAAAAAAGAATGAGAACAAGAAAAAGAGAGAGCCCCTCCAGTTCAGGAGTTGAGATTCTTCCACAGACTGGGAAGGTTGACAAAATTAAAGTATAAAGCACTAGTCCATCCCCAGAATGGGGTGTAGAAGACTTGATCAGTTTTGCTGATGAAGACTTACTGCTACCTGAGCCAGATTATCCTCTAGAGACCAAAATCTCATTGCCAAATGAAGAAGTTAGTGAGAATCATCACTGAGGAAGCCGACCTTTCCGTCCCATGGTTTATCTTCAGATTTCCTATTTGAGACTCATGACCTCACTGACAATAAAAAAATGGATTCTGTGCCCAAAAACCATTCGCCTATCAAATTGAGGTGGGATATAAACCCTCCAAGGAGACTTACATATGAAGTCTAAGGCCCCTTTCACACGGACGGTCCGTTCAGGTCCGCCTGTCAGTTTTTTAGGCGGACCTGAACGGACACTCCATAGACCTCTATGGAGAGTCGGATGTCAGCGGTGACATGTCCGCTGACATCCGACCGGCTCCGATCCGAAAAAGTGTGACGGAGGACAATCCTATTTTTCCATCCGTCTGCAGAACGGATCGGGTGACGAGGGACACTACGGTCCGCCATCATCCGATCCCCCATAGGGGAGAGCGGCGCTCTGACAGGTCCATCCCTGTACAGTGTGCAGAAACAGACCTGTCATCTTCCTGCTCAGCGGGGATCGACGGAGCGATCCCCGCTGAGCAGAGCAGGCTCCAATACAGGGACACATCCGTGTGAAAGAGCCCTTAGGAGAGAACTGATTCCTACCATCCAAAGGCAAACCTCTACGCCTGATCCACTGCTGCCAATTGGGTAGGGGGTGATCTTCACTTGACCTCTGACACTGCTGGGTGGGCCACATCAATTGCTCTGGCTTGCGAAAAAATTGATTATGAACAATTTGCTGATTGCGAGCACAATGCTCTGCCAGCTCTTTAGAAAAATAAAAAATTACATTTTTTTTTACCTGCCAAAAATATGTGTTTTTTTTTTTTTTTTTCTAAAAGGTGAACTTTTCCTTTTAAGGCTGTTTTACACCACAATGCGTTTAATTACGGACAGCCCATTCATTTCAGTGGGCTGCCAAACATGTGGGAACAGGCAAAGAGTACAGCAGGTGCGACTTTTCAAATTGCACTGCACCATAATGCGGTACCATGCATCTTGGTGGTTCCAAGGTGCATGCATTAACAATTAAAGGGGTTGTAAAACCTTGTGTTTATTCACCTTGCCAAGGTAAAAAAACACCTGGCAATGACTTAAATAAATGCCAATGGTCCCAAAAATGTGTCAAAAGTGTCAGATGTGTCCGCCATAATGTCGCAATCCCAATAAAAATCGCAGATCGCCGCCATTACTAGTAAAAAAAAAGAAAGTAATAATAAAAATGCTATAAATCTATCCCCTATTTTGTAGATGCTATAACTTTTGCGCAAACCAATCAATATACGGTTATTGCAATTTTTTTTTTACCAAAAATATGTAGAAGAATACATATCGGCCTAAACTGAGAAAATGTGCTTTTTAAAAATAAATAAAAATAAAGAAAAATGGGGATATTTATTATACAAAATATTGTTTTGTATAATACACAAAAAATAAAAACAAAAGAAAGCTCTATTTGTGGGGAAAAAAGGATGTCAATTTTGTTTGGGTGCAACGTCGCACGACCACGCAATTGTCAGTTAAAGCGTTGCAGCGCCGAATCGCAAAAAATGGCCTGGTCATTCAGCAGCCAAATCTTCCAGGGCTGAACTGGTTAAAGGAGGGGTGATAAAAATCAGCTGCATGTTTTTTACAGCCTTCAGCCACAGGTGTAGTCAGCTCTAACCGAACAAGCTGATTGGTTAGCATGCACAGCTGCTCCAGATTGTGTCTGCTCTTTTATTAAAGTGATGACAGCTGAGCACTTACTGTAAACGTGCTCTAGAAAGTTCTATCCGGATCATTGTAAAGCTATGAGACTGGCCGTGTCTGAAGAGCTGATCCTCATTGATCACTATTGATAAGTTATCAGCTGTCACCTGCCTGATGTTGCCGCTACCCACCTCGTGACGTCGCCCTCATTTGCATATCCCCGCCCCCCGTGCCCTGTGCCCGGACTCCGCACACTGCCTTTCTGTAACGATACAGACACACGTCCCGTGTCTCCGCCCCCCAAAACACGCCACGCGCCTGCGCACCGCGCTACCTCCCGTGTCCGCCCCACCCCTCAGCCGACGAGCCCAGCGCCGCAGCCAATAGCAGACAGCGGTCGGCGCGGAGGGGGCGGTCCGTGCTGGGAATAGTGGGAGGTGTGACCCGTTTGACAGGCGGAGGAGGAGGTGTTCAGAGCCGGGGAGAATCTCCTGCCTGTGTCTGCTGTGCTGCTTGCTGGGATCCTCCTCATCACTGATCCAAATCACATCAGCAGCTCGTGTTCTTTATAAGGGTGTTGTGATTAGACCCCCCCCCGCCCCCCACTCTCCTCAGCTCCTCTCTTGTGTCTTTTCTCCCCCGAGTTCACAAACACAATTTGCTGCTAGCCTGGGGAACTTACAGACCAAATCCAACAACAGCACCAACAGCATGCCCAACAGCAACAAGAAGAAAAGGCCCTGGGAAGAGGAGAAAGGTAGACCAGCTTCTTGTTCTTAGTCACATTGGAGACATGTCCCCCCCCCCCCCCCCCCCCCCCCTCTGTGTCACCCTCCCCCCCCCCTCCTCACCACCATTGCTTCCTCCTCATTGGGGTACAGGGGGGTGCTCTGCAGGACAGCTGGTGTAGGGGAACTACAAGCCCCTGCATGCCCTTCCTTCCATTCTGTCCACAATGACATGCTGGCCTCACAGGTGCCAAAAGTGGTGCAAAGTCTCTTTGTTGTCCTTAGCAACCAATAGGATCCATCCTTTCATTTCTACAGTGCCTGGCTGTGGGTAGCTGGCTGGTTGCTATGGAGTAGTCATGTGACCTCTCTCGTGGCGAATCAGCGACTGAAAACCTGCTGGTTGCCACGGGTTACAGCACATTAGCAACCAGACTTTAAATGGCCTTCATCCATATCTAAATTGAAAATGAAAGGAAAGCTCTGATTGGATGCTAGGATCCAGTGGCTCCTTTAATGGACTAAGACCAGAGCATAGAGCTGTAATCAGCACATACATGTTACATCCTGACCATACAATATCTGTACAACCAATGATGGAAGACATATGAGCACCTACCTCTTCTCTTCAATATGTATCCACTCAGGCAGACTCTTGTATTACATAGTTGTGAGATCTGAAGAAGAGGCACAGTGGTGTAGTGGTTGGCACGCTCGCCTGCCAGTAAAAAGGGTCGCTGGTTCGAATCCCAACCACGACACTACCTGCTTGGAGTTTGCATGTTCTCCCTGTGCCTGCGTGGGTTTCTTCTGGGTACTCCGGTTTCCTCCCACACTCCAAAGATAAGTTGGTATGTTAATTGGCTTCTGTCCAAAATTGGCCCTAGTATATGAATGGGGACCTTGGATTGTGGGCTCCTTGAGGGTAGGGACCAATGTGAGTGTGCAATGTACAGGGATAGGGACAACTGTAGACACTCAGGATGGACTGGTGTCTTTATTCAACCTTACTAACTATGTAACTGTAAGATTGTACAATCCGATTTGTTACATGTGAGGTCAGCTTTATGGAGAATGGCCTCTTACCAGGGCAGCCGGCTTGCTTCTCTTTTTCTTGTACCCATCAGAGTAATGTACACCATGGGGGAGGTGGTCAGCATGCTGCTCACAAGTTTTCTTTCCTTGCTAGCCTGCATTTAGATATGGAGCAGGGGCTGAACCTGGGGTCCTTGGGGCCCCTGCAGGCAGTAGCCTGTGTTTTCTTTACCTAGTGCTTACTCGGCAATTAAAGTTTCTTACTTTTTTTTTTTTTTTTTTTTTTTTTTCTTTGCTATCACACATCTCATTCTATCTTCTTGTTTTTTTTTTTTTTTCTCTCTCTCTGATGATCTATTAAAATGGATTTTGCTGAGAGAGTCTGTATTGAGCACGCATGTGGATGCATTGATTTGTAAAGGGGCTTTAATAATCTCTCTAGCAGTCTTTTGTAATGTGTCTCCTGAAGCTCGTCCCTGGTCTCTAACAACACCTATATTGTGTCTGCAGTCTCTGACCCTCTCATGTAGCCTCCCTGTATGTCTCTGACCCTCTCCTCATGTATGTTGGCAGTCTGACCCTGTCCTGTAGTGTGCCTGCAGGTCCCTGTCCTGTAGCGTGCCTGCAGGTCCCTGTCCTGTAGCGTGCCTGCAGGTCCCTGTCCTGTAGGCCCGCCTGCGTGTCCCTGACCCTCTCCTGTAGTCCCGCCTGCGTGTCCCTGACTCTGTCCTGTAGGCCCACCTCTGACCCTGTAGGCCTGCCTGCATGTCCCTTATCCTCTCCTGTAGCGTGCCTTTGAGCCTCTCTGATAGCTCGCCTCTGACCCTCTCCTGTAGCCCGCCTGCATGTCCCTGACCCTGTCCTGTAGGCCCGCCTGCATGTCCCTGATCCTCTCCTGTAGCTCGCCTCTGACCCTGTCCTGTAGGCCCGCCTGCATGTCCGTCCCTGACCCTGTCCTGTAGGCCCGCCTGCATGTCCCCAACCCTCCCCATGTAGGCTCGCCTCTGACCCTCCCCATGTAGGCTCGCCTCTGACCCTCTCCTGTAGGCCCGCCTGCGTGTCCCTGACCCTCTCCTGTAGGCCCGCCTGCGTGTCCCTGACCCTCTCCTGTAGGCCCGCCTGCGTGCCCCTGACCCTCTCCTGTAGGCCCGCCTGCGTGCCCCTGACCCTCTCCTGTAGGCCCGCCTGCGTGCCCCTGTATGTCCCCAGTCCTCAACAAATCCCTTTAACATCTCCATAGTCTGATCCTCTCCTGTACTATGTCTGCAGTCTGTAATAAACCATATAGCATGTCCATAGTTTCCAATATCTCCTATAGCATGTTAAGTCTCTGATCATCTCCTGCTGAATGTCCTCATTCTCAGAGTCTTCTATAGCTTTATACTCACTTATTATGTGCAGGCCCTGATGTCATGGGCCACACTTTATCAAGAAAGTTGACCACCACTGAGACATGGTCACCACCAGTATTTACATATGCAGAAAGTTGAGTTGACAGCCTGTCCCTGCCTCCTCCTCCTTATCCAGAGGCGGTGTGATCCTGAGTACACACTCATTCTTAATATGTGCGCAGTCAAGCAGAGAATGCGGTCATGTACCATCTAGCTGGTAGACTTGGTATCATTATGCCTGCATGTGTTTCTGTGTACACCGGGCCCATACAGCATGCTTTTTATTATAAGTTCTGTCCAGCTATATCTGGAGCCCTGAGTGTGTGTAGGTGGACACTGCTGCCTACCAGTGATGTAAGTAACTGAGTTAAAATAAACTGAGTTACCTAACGCAGTTACTTTAGAGGGTAACTAGTAATCTAACTGATTACTTTTCCGCTCATGGTAACTCAGTTCCCATTACTTTGGCTTAGTTACCACAATTACATCTACCGCCACTAGATGGCAGTAGTGTAATTCCGGTGTCCAGCTGAAAAAGTTCCCCCGCCGGATAAGGACCCCCTGTACTGCGCAGGCGCAGTGCTTGCGCAGTCCGAAGGACTACGGAGCTTCAGAAAATTGCCGAACCTAAACAGCTCTGAGTGAACTTTTACACCGCGCAGGCGCAGTTAACATGTAATTGTACGAGGCGATGCTGCACGCTCCCGATGCTCGTGCTACTCTGCAATGGGCGTCTATCGTGTAAGTAAGGGGCGGGTCTAGTATTACTGTAACCAAGGGGCGCATTTATTATTAATGTTATATATCGAGCTCTGCCCATTAATTTAAGATTCGCCCTCTTCTGTAGTCATCTGCCCCTTACACGATATAATAATAGACCCGCCACTTGCTTACATGCTAGAACAGATCTGCCCCTTGGTTAGAGTAATAATAGAGCAGCCCCTTGGTTACAGGATATATAACAATAATAATAAATGTGCCCCTTGGTTACAGTAATACTAGACCCGCCCCTTAGTTACACGTATAGAATATTTAAAAAAAAAGTCAGTTACTTTGCTGCGTAACTAATTACTTTTCCAATGTAGTAACTGAGTTACTAACGCAATTACTTTTTGGGAGAAGTAATTTGTAACTTAACTAATTACTTTTTTAAAGTAAGATGCCCAACACTGCTGCCTACAGACCTCTTTAACATTAAACAGGTTAAACCTGTAGCTCCAATAAGTCATTGACCATGATCAGCCTGAACCATCGATGTAAAGTTATTTATTTACTTTTGTATTTTTCATCATTATTAAATTCATTTTAATGTTATTTCATTTAATCATTTTTATTTAAAAACAAAATTGTAAATTTTACAATAGTTGTAAAGTATTTTGTAATGTTAGTTGTTTGTTGCCCATTGCCTACAAATCGTGCCAGCAACGGTTAACTAGTTAGTTTTTTCTGACCTTTGTACAAAACCATTTCATGTCACTCTGCGCCGCCCCGGCATTAACAACACCTGGGACAATTGCTGAGTCCTGTGCTGAGTTTTTAAGGTCATATTGACTCTTGTTTCACATTACAAGTGTGTTTTAATCAGATGAAACGTTTTAGGTTTCACCCGACAATATTTACATTTTTTTTTCTTTTTAACAAATTAAACTTGAGTTAAGACATCTTCTCATTTAGAATCATGTGACGTTGAATCTGTACATATCAGTGTTTCTCAACCAGGGTCTATGGAACACTAAGGCGGGCCATACACTATATACAATTTTCTTGTTCAACTTTCCTTTAGAGTTATCAAAAGCATATAATATGAGGTCAAACCTAAACACTTTCAATTTGTATGGGCCCTTGCACTATATAGTTGAAGGTAAATCTAAAAGAAATTGAATAAAAAAATTGGAAAGTGTATGGTAAGCTTAAGGATCCTCCAGGGGTTCCTTGAGCACTAAGATTTTTGCTTCTGACACCAATGATCTTTTTAGCTACTTGTAATGCCTAGTACACACAATGAGAAAATCAGATGAAAAATATCACTTTTGGAGCGATCGTCTGATAATCAGATTATTAGTACACAGCTTTCGAGAGCCCATCATGACAGTTTATGTGAAAATATCCAAAGGGAAAAAGATCCTACCCCCCACCCCCCCTCCTATGTGAGTAGGGTACATAGTACCCCTACCCATTCACCAAAAAAGTGGCAAAATGTAATAAAAACACAGACAGTTTTTGACAATTCCTTTATTTAAAAAAAACAAGGTCTCCTGATGTAGATCCTTCATCAAACGCCACCTCTAGACCCGAAAAAGGGGGGGGGGGGGGGAAACGCTCCGCCGTCAACGAAGGCAAACTGCTGATTGCTTGCCATTAGACAATTCTTATATAGGTAAGGGACAGAGCGACCTGATGGCAGCACCCCCTTGTTAAGTCACCGAACGGTGCATGCTGGGTCAGTGATGTTACAAGGGGTTGGTACCACCAGGTACCCCATACTCAATCACATTGGGGGGGGGGGGCCCTTGTTGAAGGGGGATTCCAGATTCCGATAAGCCCCCTGCATGCAGACCACTTACAGCCACAGTCCAGGGTTGTGGGGATGAGGCCCTTTGTCCCCATCAGTATGTTTGCGCACTGGTGCGCAGTCATTTTGGAACAGGAGGGGGCCATCCCCAAACTGTTCCCACAAAGTTGGGTGCATGAAATTGTCCAAAAACTTCTTAGTATGCTGACACCTTTTGAGTTCCCTTCACTGGAACTAAGGGGCAAAGCTCAACCCCTGAAAAACAACCCCACACCATAAACCCTCTCCACCAAATGATTTGGACCAGTGCACAAAGCAAGGTCCATAAAGACATGGATGAGTCCTGACCTAAACCCTGATAGATCACCTTTGGGGTGAATTAGAATGAAGACTGCAAGCCAGGCATTCTTGTCCAACACCAGTGCCTGACCTCACTAATGCACTTCTGTAAGAATGGTCAAACATTCCATAGACACACTCCTAAACCTTGTGGAAAGCCTTTCCAGAAGAGTTGAAGATGTTATAGCTGCAAAGGGTGGGCCAACTCAATACTGAACTCTACGGATTAAAACTGGTATGCCATTAAAGTTCACGTGCGTGTAAAGGCAGGTGTCCCAATACTTTTGGCAATATAGTGTATGTATGTATGTATGTATATTTGTAACCTGGGGGACAGGTAGTGGGTACAAAGCTCCCTGGGATGAGCTGTTTATTTAGGCACAGATACCAAATCCACTTGAGGTAGTGAAAACAGTGCTGGGTTTATTTGTTTTAAATACAAGTCCATACACAAGTGCTGCACAATCTTCCAGAACAGAAATAACAAAACAAAAGTCCTAGCCGTGTCTCGGCTCTAACTATACCATACACCGGCCCTCACTACCAGACTGAGCAAGCCTACCGCTTGTCAGTTTCTGTGTAGAGTTTTAAAGTGTTTTACCAACCTTTAGCTCCTCACAAACCATCCATGTCTGTGTGTCCCAGGCAGAGAGCAAAGGCTGTCTGCTCAGGTGAGCTTAAATTAGCCTGGGGAAGAGGACTAAGATCCAAACTGGATCATGTATCAGAGACCTCTGAATGTGTATGAGAGGAGCCTGGAAGACGTATAAATCCCGAACAAGACTTCTCCTGGCTCTCTCTGGGATGCTCTGCTACATATCCTCCCCCCTTGTTTCAACCTGAGGGTTGGAACACCTGTGGCCCAACAGGAGTGAACACGGGACAGGGCATCTACATTCCCCATCTCCACACCTGGCCTGTGTTTTACGGTGAAGGAGTAATCCTGTAGAGCCAAAAACCACCGGTTCACCTGTCTATTAGTCTCCTTCTTTTGGGCCATCCATTTCAGGGGAGCATGGTCAGTTATTAAGTCAAACTGGCGCCCTAACAAATAGTACCTGAGTGCATCTACGGCCCACTTTATGGCTAAACATTCCTTTTCGATGACTGCATACTTTTTCTCATGGTCATTGAGCTTTCTGCTTAGGTACACAACAGGGTGTTCTTCCCCATTGTATACCTGTGATAGTACTGCCCCGATACCAACATCAGATGCATCCGTCTGAACCAAAAACTCTCTGGAGAAATCAGGGGAGTACAGTACTGACTGTGCGCACAGAGCCTTCAGGACCTGGAAAGACTCCTCTGCTACTGAGGACCATTTCACCATTACAGAGTCTTTCCCTTTCGTAAGGTCTGTCAGAGGGGCAGCTATAGTTGCAAAATTTGGGATAAATCTTCTATAATACCCCGCAATACCAAGAAAGGCCCTGACCTGCTTCTTGTTTGCAGGGCGTGGCCACTCCTGGATGTCGGCTATTTTACTTACTTGAGGTTTTATGACACCACGGCCAATAGTGTAGCCCAAATACTTGGCTTCCTCTAGACCAATGGCACATTTTTTTTGGATTTGCCGTAAAACCTTCTTTGAAGAGGGAATCAAGAACAGCCTGGACACGAGGCAAGTGAGACTCCCAGCCAGTATTATGTACCACTATGTCATCTAGATAGGCTGCTGCATATCGTCGGTGGGGTTTTAGGGTCCTGTCCATGGCCCTCTGAAATGTCGCGGGGGCATTTTGCAACCCAAAAGGCATTTTTTTTTTTTATATTGAAAGGAACCCTCTGGGGTCACAAATGCAGTCTTCTCTTTGGCGCTACCAGTCAGGGGTATTTGCCAATACCCTTTTGTCAAGTCCAAAGTGGTAAGATGGCTAGCTTTGCCAAGTCGGTCTATAAGTTCATCTACTCTGGACATTGGGTATGTGTCAAACTTTGTCACCGCATTAAGCTTCCTGAAGTCGTTACAGAACCTCCAAGTGCCATCAGGTTTTGGGACTAACACGATGGGGCTAGACCAGTCACTATTGGATTCCTCAATGACATCTAGCTCCAACATTTTTTTTTAACTTCATTGCTGATGTCCTTTCTCCTTGAGCTTGACACGTACCCCAGGTTCAGTAACAATGTCATGCTGAACTGTCGTGCCAGGTAACTCTGAAAACTTCTCTCTATTCCTTATCAGGAATTCTCTAGTGTCCTGCTTTTGGGAATATGAGAGGGTGTCTGAAATCGTGACCTCAGGGATGAGAGGGGACTCAGTACCCGTAGGCGTTACTGGGAGAGGCCTCGCAGTTAACGCCATTCTATCCTTCCAGGGTTTAACAGGTTTATATGGTAAACCTGTTTGGGCTTCCTTTTTCCTGGTTGATAAACCTTGTAGTTTACCTCCCCAACTCTCTCAATTACTTCAAAGGGACCCTGCCACTTTGCCAGGAACTTGCTCTCAACAGTGGGAACTAACACCAGGACCCTGTCACCAGGTGAGAAAACACGGAGTTGGGCCCCCCTGTTATATATTCTCTGTTGGGCTGCCTGGGCCTGCAGTAAGTGTTCTTTTACCATTGGCATGATTGCTGCAATCCTCTCCTGCATTTGAGTAATATGCTCAATGACACTTTTATGGGGTGTCTGTTCTCTCTCCCAAGTTTCTTTGGCCATGTCTAAAGCTGGCCATACACCTATAGATTATCTGCAGATTTTCTATGGTTAGATGGAAAAAGTGGGAGATTCCTCCATCCAAACAGTTTTTAGCGAACATGGAGAAATCTGTTGCACTTTTTCCATCTAACCATAGAAAATCTGCAGATAATCTATAGGTGTATGGCCAGCTTTAGAGTCCCCGAGGGTGTCTCCCATAAAGCAACTCAAAGAGAGAGTACCCCGTAGAGGACTGGGGAACCTCCCTGATGGCAAACATCAAGTATGGTATCAGGAAGTCCCCGTTTTTCCCATCCTTGTCCACAACCTTTTTTAACATGCTCTTTAACGTCTTATTGAAGCGTTCCACCAAGCCATCCGTTTGAGGATGATACACTGAGGTTCGCAACTGCGTCACCTTAAATAACTTGCAGAGCTCCCTAGTTATTCGCAACATAAACGGGGTGCCCTGGTCTGTAAGTATTTCTTTCGGGATGCCAACCCGACTGAACACCATAAACAGCTCTTTGGCAATGTTTTTAGCAGACGCGGCGCGTAAGTAAACTGCTTCAGGGTAACGGGTAGCATAATCCATGATTACGAGGATATGCTGATGACCCCGAGCAGACTTGGGAAGTGGACCCACAAGGTCCATGGCAATCCTCTCAAAGGTCACTTCAATGATAGGCAAAGGTACTAAAGGACTTCGGAAGTGGCATAGTGGGGCTGACATCTGACACACAGGACAGGATTGACAATAATTCTTAATATCTTTCTGTATCCCGGGCCAGTAAAACCTGCGCAACACCCTTTCAGTAGTTTTTTTTTCAACCCCTAAATGGCCTCCTAGCCAGTGCCCATGGGCAAGTTCTAACACCAGCCGTCTGTATGGCTTAGGGACCACCAACTGTTCAAAAACGTCATCATTCATTTTACATACACGATATAGTAAATCCTTATTGCTGTTGAAATAAGGAAAACAGGGGCTGTCCCCGGGTTCGACAGGAACATCATTAATCACTATTACATTTTCCCAGGCCCTGGAAAGGGTGTGGTCTTTTCTCTGCTCAGTACCAAAATTTTCCTTATGCACATTAAGGTCAGCAAACTCTAACATAGGCTCGGAGTCAGCAGACGGCTGTCCGGCTCTACTGGTAGTGGGGACTTCCTCAGGGTCCTCCAGCTCTCCTGCCATAACCAATAGAGGAAAACCCGGGGAGCCCTGAGAAGAGTCCCCTGAACCCACATTGTCAGTAGTGGCCAGGAATTCTGCCTCTGCGACTGAGTCAGGTACTGCGACCAAGTTGGGATGATCCCACAGTTCCCAAAACTTAGGGAAGTCCCTACCAATGATGGCCTCATGCACCAAGTGGGGAACAAGTCCAACCGGATGGGTCACCGTACCTAAACCAGTTTTAAACTGAACAGTGGTTACAGGATACTCCCGGGTATTCCCATGTATACAGATCACAGCAATATTTTTAGCATGATAATTCACAGGTTCAATCATTTCAGCTGTAACCAAAGTCACTAGACTTCCAGAGTCCAGCAAGGCTGTAATAGGCTTATCATTCACAGTCATTTGGCACATTGGTTTTCTCATATTTGGCGTTGCAGTGCATGAAACCGCTGCAAACATAGACTGCCTTCTAATAGATAAATCGCACTGCATTGGTTCATCTGTCAATGGACAATTTGCCGCAACATGTCCCATTTCCTGGCAACGAAAACACCTGACGTTTCCCCAGTTTGGTTTGCTGACAGGCACCGGCTTACCTTGTTTGGGAGGCCAAGCTTCAGTCCTGGCACCAAAAATCCTCCCCCCTATTTCCTTGCCATGCTTACCACCCACTTCCCCTGGAACAGTCTTACTGGTTGCCTGGGGAGACCTTGGCTTTGGGCGGAAAGTCCGTGCAGCTATAGGGGTGGTGACCAGGTTCTTTGCAGCAAAATACCTTTCAACAAGTTCCACCAGGTGGGTCGCTGAATTGGGGTCTCCTTGACTCACCCACTCCTGCAGGGGAATTGGTAGTGACCTCAGAAACTGGTCCATGACCACACGCTCCACTATTTGTAACCTGGGGGACAGGTAGCAGGTACAAAGCTCCCTGGGATGAGCTGTTTATTTAGGCACAGATACCAAATCCACTTGAGGTAGTGAAAACAGTGCTGGGTTTATTTGTTTTAAATACAAGTCCATACACAAGTGCTGCACAGTCTTCCAGAAAACATATCAGAACAGAAATAACAAAACAAAAGTCCTAGCCGTGTCTCGGCTCTAACTATACCATACACCGGCCCTCACTACCAGACTGAGCAAGCCTACCGCTTGTCAGTTTCTGTATAGAGTTTTTAAGTGTTTAACCAACCTTTAGCTCCTCACAAACCATCCATGTCTGTGTGTCCCAGGCAGAGAGCAAAGGCTGTCTGCTCAGGTGAGCTTAAATTTGCCTGGGGAAGAGGACTAAGATCCGAACTGGATCATGTATCAGAGACCTCTGAATGTGTATGAGAGGAGCCTGGGAGACATATAAATCCCGAACAAGACTTCTCCTGGCTCTCTCTGGGACGCTCTGCTACAATATATATATATATATGTGTATGTATGTGTGTGTGTGTATATATATATATATATATATATATATATATATATATATATATATATATATACTGAATGTACGTAAAGAATCTCTGATTTTGTGATTTCTAGTGAGATATCCCACAACTCCTCCCAGAGCTCCACCGCAAATAATACATTTACACATGCACCCCCTCAGTGTGTCCAGCCTCTCACTTTCTATTAAAGACCTATTATATATTTGGGTCTCAATGTGCAATTTCCTCCAAATGGTTAATTGCTTACCAGTTCTCTCCCTCTCCAACTCCAGTTCTCATATAGGTATCAAGGTATGTACCCCTTTAAGGGAGAAGGGACCTTCGCCTTCAAACTGGTGGCGAAGTGCTCGAAGGAAAAAGAAAAATGGCAATAATTCTTAATTTAAAATGGTGATAAAAAAATAACCTGTACGCTTACATTTGTTGGTGCGCTAAACCCAGTGCACTACAAACGACCATACCAGAAAAGCTTTCTATACTTGTGGGGGTGCCGCTCTGGCGCTGTCAATATTCCTTCCTGGATGTGATGTCGCCTAACTCCACCCCGCATGCTAGTTCTTTAGGAAGTCTGTAATCGGCTGTGGCTACGGGGGAAGCGGAAGGATGCCAGTCGTACTCTATGGAACAGGTGAATGTGACCAGCTACAATATATAACATTTTTTTGCATTTAGATTCACCTTATAGTAACATTAAAGGCATTTTTTTTTCCCTCTAAAATAATAAAGATGTTATAATTACCTGCTCTGTACAGTGGAATTGCACAGAGCAGCCCTGATCCTCCTTGTGGTGTCCCCCGCCAGCGCTCTGGGCTCATTACCTTCAGCGAATGCCCCCATAGGAAGCTGCTTCCTATGGGGGGACACTTGTGCAGACTCACTCCCAAGCCACCTTACCTGCATCCATTGACAGGACAGCTTGACCATGTCCTCCCCCTCGTCACAATTTGACAGCAGCGGAAGCCAATGGCTCCCGCTGCAATCAATCTGTGCAGCGAGGAGGGACAGAGCTGGGAGAGTTGTTGCTCTCATTCACAGGGTGGGATCGGGTTAAGGTAAATATGAGGGGAGACACAATTTTTTTTTTTTTTTTTTTTACCCTAATGCATAGAATGAACCCTAAGGCTTTACAACCACTGTAACCCAGCCCCCCTAAAAAGGTTTTTATTAAAGAAGGTAAATGGCACTGCCGTCAGGACTTTGTTGCTGTCTGTGTCTCCTTTTGAACTTATTTTCTTACTTCCAGCTTTCATTAAGACAGGCTGAGAGATTTCCACCAAAAAACAAAAACCTGAAAAAAAAAAGTACCAACACTTCTTCACTCATCCCAAAAAAAGTTTGGAACTCTATTTAATGTAACTTTATCCTTTCTTACTACTCACGAAACATAAAATATCACCCTCCTCTGCCCCATCTGTATATTTATCTGCATCTGAACACCGAGGCCACTCCAGCAAAGTTGATCCCCATAGACTTTTAGATGGCTCCATAGAAATCTATGGGGAAAAAATTGTGCAAACATGGCCAGCACAAGGAATTCAACTGTGTCCATCACATGCAGATAAGTATGCCTCTAGTGCAAGTGGAGAATTGGGCAGAAAACCTAGGTGTTCTTTATATACTATGAGTGGAATTCAATAAAGCCCTAAGGACACTTTCTGACACTACAGCCCATTAAGATCTAAAAACCCTGGTGCCCGTTTTAGTAGCTTTGGCAACACAGGAAGTGTAGTAGGGTGTGTCCTATGGTCAGTTCACAAAGAGGAAGGGCTCTTCCCTGATCCTCCAGGATGCAAGACTCCTGGCATGGAAAAGGCACATTCTGGACCGCTTGGCCTAAAAAAAAACATGATGGTCTCCTTATGATTAGCCAAAGCTGCCCACTGAGTATTGTGTTCTTTCCTCCCCTGCCTTGAGTGTCTGTTTGGGAGAGCCCCTAATCCAAGGGCCACACACCTTCCCCTAGACTTCAGGATAGGCCCCAAGACCCACCCCTACAATCCTAAGTGAAAAAGACACCCAAAAAAAAGAAACCAAGCACAATGACAAAAAATAAGTGCCAGACTTCAAGACAATGGCTAGTGTTGTGCTTAACCTGCACTTGTCAAATGAATCAATCGTATCAAATGAAGGTGAGAAAGTAAAGACTCTATCTGCAGCACTCGCTGATATGCACAGATAAATATCGAAAGACAACTGAAAAAAGATATTGTTGCACTGTCAGGATAACTTCCAATTCAATATAGTGTATACAAATAATGAAGTCCTATAAACTAAATATCAAAGTCCACCAAAAGTGTGCAAAATCTTCATGCAGCTGCTGTGCACCAACCACAAAGTAATTGCAAGCTGTGCACCAACCACAAAGTAATTGCAATGCAGCTTGCCAAATCCCCACAACTCAAGTGGTCTAAATTTAGCATTTAAAAATAACAGATGATGGATGGATGGCTCCAGCTCTCTTCCTCTCGCACCTCATCAAGCCTCAAGCATCCTAAAAGGACCCACTGGTTTCATTATTTCTGCATCACCAAATTGGAACTAACATGCAGTTTAGAAGTCTTGGGAGTGGTGACCCAAGGGTGCTCTTAGTATTACTATGGGTTTGAGACCCCACTGTGACAACTAGCACTAGAGCATGATACCACAGTTTTTTTTCTTCTCGGCTACATCTCATTGACTAGGCTTTTTGGCCAAGACTGGGGCATTTTTTGTTAGCAGGCCACAAGGCCTAGCCATTGTCTTGGGGAAAAAAAAGTGTTGCACCAGGAAAACTTCAAATTCAATATATATACAAAAGCCTGTGATATTGATATTGATAACATATGCACCAAAAGGCCACTTAACTAAAAATTAAACCTTTATTGTAAATCATAAAAAGTATGTAAATGACCATAACAGGTATACCTATAGGATAAGGTCAATGCCAATATATATCAATCAGCGTTCTATGTGATAATATTAACATCTACCAAGTTTAAATGGTGAAAACATCTCTTGATGTATACATACCGTATTTATCGGCGTATAACACGCACCCCAAGTTTAGGAGGGAAGTTTAAGGAAAAAAACTTACATTTAAATGCCCATCAATGCAGCATTGTCCCAGTTCCACCTGCAGCCTTGCCCCAGTTTCCACCTGCAGCCTTGCCCCAGTTTCCACCTGCAGCCTTGCCCTACAGCCTTGCCCCTGTTCCACCTGCAGCCTTCCACCTGCAAAATGTAAAAATGGTGCCGCCGAGATACAGAGCCGGATGTCCTGTGTATTGCGTCAGCTTTCGGCCTTTCTCGGCGGCTCACGTGGGACTGCGAGAGCCGCCGATAATGGCCGAAAGCCTCCGAGTGGCTGGAAATCTCAGAGAACGGCCGAAAGCCGACGAGAATACCCTAAAGGCTCAGAATCGGCGGGGGATCGGCGTATAACACGCACCCACGATTTCCCCCCGATTTTTTGGGGGAAAGAAGTGCGTGTTATAACAATATGAGGGTTATAATCTCCTCCTATATTCAGATTTTGTAACTTTACCCACTTACAAAGAAATTAAAGATCTATCATTTTTTTATCATAAGTGTATTTTAAATGATCGAGACAGAATATCAGCCAAAAAGCCAAAATAAAAACACAATAACAAATGTATATAACAAATGTTATAAATTGAGTTGCAGTTCAATGAGTAAAATAGGTATTTGATTCCCAAGAAAAACAAGACTTAGTGCTTGGTGGAGAAACCCTTGTTGGCGAGTACAGAGGTAAGACGTTTCTTGTAGTTGGTTACCAGGTTTGCACACATCTCAGGAGGGTTTTTTGGTCCACTCTTTACAGATCTTCTTGGCTGTCGCTTTGTATTCACAAGCTCCTCCCATGAAGTTCTGTGCTGGTCCCTTAATTTTTTTCTCATGATCATCCTTACCCCATGAGGCGCAATCTTGCATGGAGCTCCAGACTGAGCGCAATTTGAAAGTTATTTTGCATTGATTCCATTTGTGAATATTTGCTCCAACAGTTGTCTGCTTCTCACCAAGCTTCTTGCTGATGGTCTTGTAGCCCATACCAGCCTTGTTCAGATCTACATTCTTGTCCCTGATGTCCTTTGACAGCTCTTTGGTCTTGGCCTTGATGGTTAAGTTTGAATGAAAGTTTGAATGAAAGAAAGATTCTGTCGACAGGTGTCTTTTTTATTTTTTTATACACATAACGAGTTAGGCGCACCATCTTAAATTGACAGGACTAATCTGTGTACCACATGAGCACATACTGTAGCCAGTCTGTGGAAGCCGATATAATTATTGGTTGGTAGGGGATCAACTACTTATTTTACTCACTGAACTGCAACTCCATTTATAACATTTGTATCATGATGTTTCTAGTTTTATGGTTGGTTTACTGTCTTTAACCTTTTTATATACACTTATAATAAAATTACTCTCCAGATATGAAACAAACTTTGAATGACAAGTTTCTGACTAAAGCGAACTTCTAAATTAGGCTATGTTTATATTGTTAGTGGCATTAGTTTTCTACATGCTGTATCTAAGTAAAGCTTATAAACCATTGTTTTCAGACTTTGTTCATATAAGAGCTGCTGTCAGAGCTCCTGCAACAGTTTGATAACCAGGTTTTGGGGATTTTACCAGATCGTATAGGCACAGTTGGAGATGGTGTATGGATGCATGCATCAAGCATCCATACAGCAGATAGTAAGGCTCAGTCTGACAATTTAAGTGTACCCTAATGTGCTAATATGCTGTGCATACTTGTACATTGTGGGGGTGCAGGCTGCACCAACTGCCAACTCTGGCTGCCAGACAGTTTTTTTTATGTTGCGTGGTACTTCTGCTCGCTCCAGAGCCAGACTGCGCAATCAGCCCCATGTCTCTATGACTCCTGGTCGCTGAGCTACAACCCTTGAAGCTCTTTTCTGCTCTGGTCGTATGGCACAGCTAAGGGGAGGATTTCTTCTCACTCTGAACTACGACTGCATCTGGATCTGGATCTGTGCTGGGGGGGTGGCTGAGCTGGGGATGGGAAGGGACGGGATGGGGGGGTCTGTACTGAAGGTTCTGTACTAAGAGAGGTTCGTGCTGGGAGGGGGTGTCTGTATTGGGGGAGTTTTCTGTACCAAGAGGTTGGGCTTTGAGTGGAGATATACTATATGTATAATGGGGTGATTTGTACTGGGAAGAGGTACTTTATGGTTGCACTCTTTAGTGGCCTATGCATCATTTATTCCTGACCCCTGTGCTCTGTTACCCACTCCTGCACCTTTTGCGTTACTGCCTCCTGATCCCTGTACTCTGTGCGATATGCACTCCTGACCCTTTGTGTTACACACTACTGACCCCTACAATCTGTGCGTTACCCAACCTGACCTTGGCACACTCTGTTGTGTACTCCTGGCCCCTGGGTTCTGTGTGCATGCACTCCTGAGCCCTGCATTCTGTGTATTATGCACTCCTGGCCCCTTTAATCTGCTCCTGAGCCCTGCACTCTATGCGTGCAAACTACACTCTCCCCATAGCCAGTGGCTGGCTATGGTAGTCCTAAAAAGAAGAGGTGGAGCCAAGATCGCCTACGGGGACCCCAGAAGAAGAGGACCACTGCACAGGGCAGGTAAGTATAACTTGTTTGTTATTTTATTAAAAAATCTGACTTTAGTAACACATCTAAAGGGTTAGGCTGCGTAGAAGAGGTTTGTACATGTCTGTTACACTCTTGCTTGTGGCACAGTAATTAAAGCATTTTTGTGGGTACATGGACTGTGGCATGTGTGCCCCAGGTGCCAGATATGCTAGGTACGCCACTAATAAACAGTCCTCTGTTTGTCCTAGAGACTAAATGGAAATCTGCAAATGCTTTTCCAGCAATGTCCTTGAATAACCCTGTGTGAATATTGTTAATTTGTTGTTGCTAAATTGATAGAACAAACCCCACAAATGATTACAAATGTTTCAAAACCTCTATATTCTGACAAGCCAGTATGTTGTGTAACAAGTTCCGCCTGGGTGAAAAAATAAAAAAATAGTCAGCAGCTAAAAATACTGTAGCTGCTGACTTTTAATATAAGGACACTTGCCTGTCCAGGGAGCCTGCGATGTCAGCACGTGAAGCTGACCCGTCCCTCGACTCCAGATTACTAAAGGAAACGGGAAGTGAAGCCTTTCGGCTTCACAGCCGGTTTCCTACTACGCATTTGCGAGTTGCGCTGCGTTTTCTGAATGGGCCCTGCTGGCTGCTTTCTGGGACCTGTGTGTCTCCCAGAAGTCAGCGGGGGGGGATGCTGGGAAGGAGGGGGGCTGGACTTTGCGTAGATTTCCGCACAAGATTGCGGCAATCTTTCCCCAGAAGTGGTAGCAGATACCTGGTTTTGACAGGTATCCGCTCCCTCCCTGCAAGGTGCTAAATGTGGCACTCGAAGGGGGGGAGGAATCAGATCTGCGGAAGTTCCATTTGTCATCTTTCCATCATCAAGTTTGCATTTTTTCATCTTTCCATCTATTAAATCTTCTGCCCTTGTTGTTGTTTTACCTTGATAGTAAAACATTTTTTCTCTGCCAGTAAATACCTTATACAGCCCACTTCCTGTTTCTTGTCTGGTCATTAGCCTAGGATTATGGCATCATACACAGCTCTCTCTAACTCTCATGAGAGTTTGCCAGGAAGGGAGGGGGGGGGGGGGGGGTTGAGCATAAGAGGGTCAATGAGAGCTGCAGATCTGGAGGTGTGCCTCTTGTTTTGTCTGTGTAAATCCAGGAAGTGAACAGGCGGCAGCTTTATCTGCCCACAGTTAAAATGGATGCAGCCAGACTCAGTGGAGGGAGATTTCTGCAGCATATTTGGCAAGTACAGAATCGCAGTACAGGGGGTCCCCGGGTTACAAACAAGATAGGGACTGTAGGGTTGTTCTTAAGTTGAATCTGTTTGTAAGTCAGAACAGGTAAATTTTTTAAGTGTAGCTCCAGCCAAAAAATCTATTTTTAAGTTTTTTAGATAACATAGAGAAGGGTTATCACCCCTGTAACATTTGTTTTGCTGTCTGTGCCCCTGTTCAGAAGATTTCACCTCACTTTCTGTCCCAATGACAATTGGATTTTGAAAATTTTGGGTTGTTAGGGAAGCATGGACTGGTAATAAAGCATCAGTGGAGACACCTTTTACCCATAATAACTCTTACAGGAGTGAATTTCCCTTCCTAGGGGTGGATTTCCTCTCACTTCCTGTTGTCTCCCTCCGTTTGTAAGTAGGAGTCGTTTGTAAGTCGGGGACCCCCTGTATATATAAAATATGCAAAGTGGTTGGAGGGAAGCTTCAGAATGGCAAAGATGATTTTATTACAAATTATGTGAGCAGACTGCAGTTCCTCTTTAAAAGTTAGACAGATGTCTGTAAAGACTAGTCAAATGGGCAACAAATTTCTTTCTTTTTCTTATCTTTTCTTTTAAGTCTTTAACCACTTAAGCCCCGGACCAATATGCAGCCAAAGGACCAGGCCCCTTTTTGCGATTCGGCACTGCGTCGCTTTAACTGACAGTTGCGCGGCCGTGCGACGTGGCTCCCAAACAAAATTGGCATCCTTTTTTTTCCCCACAAATAGAGCTTTCTTTTGGTGGTATTTGATCACCTCTGCGGTTTTTATTTTATGCGCTATAAACGAAAATAGAACGACAATTGTGAAAAAGATGCAATATTTTTTTTATATTTTTTGCTATAATAAATATCCCCTAAAAAATATATAAAAAAAAACTTTTTTTTTTTCCTCAGTTTAGGCCGATACGTATTTAATACATATTTTTGATGAATTAGTGATTATTGATTGGTTTGCGCAAAAGTTATAGCGTTTACAAAATAGGGGATAGTTTTATAGCATTTTTATTAATATTTTTTTTTTTACTAGTAATGGCGGAGATCAGCGATTTTTTTTTTTTTTTTTTTTTTTTTTTTTTTTTTTTTTTTTTTTTTTTTTTATTGTGACTGCGACATTATGGCAGACACAACGGACATTTTTGACACATTTTTGGGACCATTGTCATTTATACAGCAATCGGTGCTATTTAAATGCACTGATTCGTGTGTGTGTGTGTGTGTGTGTGTGTGTTTGTTTGTTTGTTTGTTTTTTAACTGTAGGGGGCGTGGCTTGACGTTTGACATCACTGATCGTCTTTCCCTATGACAGGGAACAGACGATCAGTGACAGTGTCACTAGGAAGCACGGGAAGAGGTTTGTTTACACAGACCTCTCCTCGTTCTTCAGCTCTGTGACCCGATCGCAGGACAGCAGCGGCAATCGGGTCCGCTGGTCCCACGGTCACGGAGCTCAGGACCGGGTCGCGAGCGCGACCCACGGCTGGGCTCTTAAAGAGACACGTACAGGTATGTGATTGTGCCCAGCCGTGCTATTCTGCCGACGTATATTGGCGTGAGGCGGTCCTTAAGTGGTTAAAGCTGGTCATAGCCATTACAGTCTGATTTATTCAATTCTTGTTAGGCTGAGCATACACATTACAATACAATCAAAGAAGAATTCCAGGTAGGAATATTTATTAAGTACATTAGTATAGCTTGGACCAATGTAACTATGTTTATACCATTGCTAACTGATGTCCCTGGAAGGTGGATATTAAAGAAGTAGATGCCGCTACTCCAGTGATCTCCAATTGTTTCGGGGTCCTGTGCCAATATGATTTCTCTGCTGCATTCTGAACCCAGGAGGTCAACCATTAAACACCGCTGCCATTCAGAGAATGCTTTTCATTTTCTGAAAGAAGGCACAGCGTTCTGTGATTGGACTTGGAGTGGCAGGGCAGTTACCGTATTTATCGGCGTATAACACGCACAGGCGTATAACACGCACATTCATTTGAAGAGGGAAGTTTCAGGAAAAAATAAATACATTTGAAATAAGGAACTTTGAAGCAATATAAGGGTCAGTGCCCATCTGCAGCTTCACCATTGCCATCAATGCAGCCTCACAAGTGCCATCAATGCAGCCTCATCAGTCCACATCAATGCAGCCTCACCAGTGCCATCAATGCAGCCTCACCATTGCCATCAATGCAGCCTCACCATTGCCATCAATGCAGCCCCCCTCCCTGTCCCCTACAAGGCATCTAAAATTGAAGTAGTGGCGTATAACACGCACATGCTATTTGCACCCGATTTTCATGGTGAAAAAGTGAGTGTTATACGCCAATAAATACAGTATGTCATGCTGTCCACTTCATTCGATCAGACCACGCTTTGCATTGATTCAGGAAATGCATTTATTTATTTATACAAGTTTTTAGAATTTACCAGCAACCAAGTACAATTTAATTTATACTTGCCAACCTTGGTGTACTTGGTTATTGTACAGTCAGATTGTGGTCACATTTTAGATGTAGTGAACAGCAGAACTCGGGCTAAGAGTGGAAGGGACAGTACTAAAAGCAAAGCATGTGTGCTACATGCACATGTATGAACAAGGAACATGCTGGCAGAAGGAGAAAACCTGAGGGATGATTCGTCACTACTCTGCTGCTCCTTCACTTTTCAGTCATGAGCTGGGGCAAGGAGATGGCCAGGTTGTATTCCTTAACCGGAAAATTTACTTCATGACCAGGTCATTTTTTTTGCGATACGGCACTGCATTACTTTAACTGACAATTGCACGATCGTGCGACACTGAACACAAGTAAAATGTATGTCCTTTTCCCCCACAAATAGAGCTTTCTTTTGGTGGTATTTGATCACCTCCTGTTTTTTTTTTTTTTTTTCTTTTTTTTTTTTTTAAGCTATTAATAAAAATAATATAAGACTGACAATTTTGAAAAAAAAAAAAAACAATGTTTTGTGCTATACAATATGTCCAATAAAAGAATTGAAAAAAACAAATTTCTTCATACATATAGGCCAATATGTATTTATGCTACATATTTTTCTCAACAAAATCCCAATAAGCGTAATATTGATTGGTTTGCACAAAGGTTATATCATCTACAAACTATGGAAATTTTTTATTTTTTACTAGTAATGGCAGCGATTGGCGGGACTGCGATATATTGTGGCGGACAGACTGACATATTTGTCAGTTTTTGGGAACCAGTGAAACTAATACAGTAATCAGTGCTAAAAATATGCACCATCACTGTACGAATGACACTGGCTGGGAAGGGTTTAAACATCCGGTGCAATCAAAGGGTTAACTGTGTGCCTAACTAGTGTTTACGTGAACTGTATTAGGTGCT
Organism: Lithobates sylvaticus; assembly: GCA_028564925.1. Taxonomy (NCBI): domain Eukaryota; kingdom Metazoa; phylum Chordata; class Amphibia; order Anura; family Ranidae; genus Lithobates; species Lithobates sylvaticus. Next base: position 81,771,908 of record CM053028.1, read on the forward strand.
TTTACTAGGGGAAGAGACTGAATTTATTCCCTGCAGGGACACAAAATCCCTTCCTTCCTTTTAGAACAGTGATCTGCCTTGTTTACATAAGCAGATCGCAGTTCTGTGCTCTGCCTGACAATCGTCGGGTGCCGGTGGGCATCGAGTACCTGGCACCGGCTGATTGGCTTGCGCATGCATTCCACCTCCCCGCAAGTGTGTGTGTGTGTGTGTGTGTGTATATATATGTATAATATATATATATATATATATATATATGTGTGATCTGGCACAAAGCTCATAGCTGCCGCCCTGTAGCAGTAAAACTGCTATAGAGCAGACGACAAGCAGGTAAAGTGACACTAAACTCTGGTTAAAAAAAAAAATATATATATATTTGCGTATTTATTTCGAAACTCAAGAAATACCTTCTATTTTAGCTGCCTCCAAATTATTATTTTTTTTATTTTTTTTCGAGGGTGGTCATGTTTATTCTCCATGATCCCACTGTATGTGGGAGCATATCCACACTCTGTGGCAAATGGCTTGTTCCAGACAAATGGAAATAGGGGGAGAAGGTCTGGAGCTTATGGAGGGAGAAAAACACAATAAGAAACAATTTAACCACTTGCTTACTGGGCACTTAAACACCCTTCCTGCCCAGACCAATTTTCAGCTTTCGGTGCTCTCACACTTTGAATGACAATTACTCAGCCATGCAATACTGAACCCAAATGAATTTTTTGTCCTTTTTTTCCCACAAATAGAGCTTTCTTTTGGTGGTATTTGATCACCTCTGGGTTTTTTATTTTTTGCGCTATAAATGAAAAAAAGACCGAAAATTTAGAAAAAAAAACGCATTTTCTTTGTTTCTGTGATAAAATTTGGCAAATTATTAATTTTTCTTCATAAATTTTGGCCGCAATTTATACTGCCACATATCTTTGGTAAAAATAACCCAAATTAGTGGATATTATTTGGTCTTTGTGAAAGTTACAGACTCTACAAACTGTGGTGCGAATTATACAAAATTGATCACACCTGATGCACTGGTGACCTATCTCATTTCTTGTGACCCGAACAAGCCAGGAAAGTACAAATACCCCCCAAATGACCCCTTTTTTGAAAGTAGACATTCCAAGGTATTTAGTAAGAGGCATGGTGAGCTTTTTGATGTTGTCATTTTTTTCCCACAATTCTTTGCAAAATTAATTATTTTTTTATTTTTTATTTTTTTTCACAAAATTGTCATTGTAATAGGTTATTTCTCTCACATGGAATGTGTATACCACAAATGACACCCCAAAATAAATTCTGCTACTCCTCCTGAGTATTACGATACCACATGTGTGGGACTTTTACACAGCCTGGCCACTTAGAGAGGCCCAACATGCAGGGAGCGCCATCACGTGTTCTAGGAGCATAAATTACACATCTAACTTGTTGACTACCTATTACACTTTTGAAGGCCCTGGAGCACCAGGACAATGACACGTGACACTGACGTGGCACTGATGACAGGTGGCACTGATACGTGGCACTGATGACATGTGACACTGATGTGGCACTGGTGACAGATGGCACTAGTATGGGGCACTGATGACACGTGACACTGATGACAGATGGCACTAATACGGGGCACTGATGACATGTGACACTGACAGATGGCACTGATGACAGATGGCACTAATACGTGGCACTATCATGTGGCACTAATACGTGGCACTGATGAGAGATGGCACTAATATGCGGCACTGATGACAGATGGCACTGACACGTGGCAATGATGACACGTGACACTAATGACAGATGGCACTGATGACAGATGGCACTAATATGTGGCACTGATGACACGTGACACTAATATGGCACTGATGACAGATGACACTGACGTGGCACTGATGACACGTGGCACTGATGACACGTGGCACTGGGGACACGGATGGGGACAGGTGGATGGGGACAGGTGGATGGGGACAGGTGGATGGTGACGGGTGGATGGTGACGGGTGGATGGGGACAGGTGGATGGGGACAGGTGGATGGGGACAGGTGGATGGTGACAGGTGGATGGTGACAGGTGGATGGGGTGGATGGGGACAGGTGGATGGGGTGGATGGTGACTGGTGGATGGGGACTGGTGGAGACAGGTGGATGGGGTGGATGGTGACGGGTGTATGGTGACGGGTGGATGGGGACAGGTGGATGGGGACAGGTGGATGGGGACAGGTGGATGGGGACGGGTGGATGGGGACGGGTGGATGGGGACGGGTGGATGGTGACGGGTGGATGGGGACAGGTGGATGGGGATGGGTGGATGGGGACGGGTGGATGGGGACAGGTGGATGGGGACAGGTGGATGGTGACAGGTGGATGGTGACGGGTGGATGGGGACGGGTGGATGGGGACGGGTGGATGGGGACGGGTGGATGGTGACGGGTGGATGGGGACAGGTGGATGGGGACAGGTGGATGGGACAGGTGGATGGTGACAGGTGGATGGGGACAGGTGGAGACAAGTGGATGGTGACAGGTGGATGGTGACAGGTGGATGGGGACAGGTGGAGACAAGTGGATGGTGACAGGTGGATGGTGACAGGCGGATGGTGGCAGGTGGATGGTGACAGGTGGATGGTGACAGGTGGATGGTGACAGGTGGATGGCGGCAGGTGAATGGGGACACAGATCGCATATTTAGTTTTTTTTTTTTTTTTTTTTTTTTCTTACTTACGGCGCTGCAGCCGTTGTTCTCTCTCTCCCCACACGCTGTCTGTGTGAGGAGAGAGAGCGGCGCTGACAGATGATCTCATATGTTTCCATATGAGATCATCTCTCATTGGACACGCCGATCCCACTGTAAACGGCCGCTGTAATTGGCCGTTTACAGCGATCTGTGACCGGCCGTGTCCGACGGACACGGCCAGCACAGAACTTCCCCGATGCGCGCTCTCAGGAGCGCGCATTAGGGAAGTAAACAACAGGACGTCCAGGGACGTCCTCCCTGCAGGGAGCGTCCGCGCTGCAGCCGTCTTTCGGCTATAGCGCGGGCGCGAAGAGGTTAATGAAAAATGGATGACAGGGTCATTTAGTATGTAAACGTAGTATTCCCGCGCTGTGACGGAAAATAGTGATGTACAAGACAAAGAGAGTGTTAGGTGCAGCGAACACCGAAAGGGTTAAAACACTACCCAATTGGGAGAAATGGAAAAAAATCAATGTATGGTGTCGCGCTCCTGAACTGATGTCAGTATAAAAATCGCATACGGTTGCTATTGTGTTCAATCAGCAAACAGGGAGTGGTATGCAACTTAAAGTGACTGTGTGCATCTCAGGCTAAACCATCAGTGAGGCAATCAAATACATATATTGCAATACGCTGGCATCAACTGTAAGGCAACAATAAATATAAGAAAATGCATAAAATATATATGTATATGTATAGAAAGTGACTAGTGTGCAAAAACCATATTAAAAACACACTCGAGTGCAAAAAAGGTTTCTATGCAGAACACAAGTGGATAAATGAAAGGCTAAAACAAATAAGATTCCTTAGGTCGCTGTGAAGCAGTGAAATAAATAATAATAAAAGTGTACAGTGGTACTAAATGGTGCAGGTTAATGGAAATAACCATAAGATATAAAACCAAAGAGATGCAGGGAGTGGTGAAAACCAATAGAATATTGGTGAATGTGATAGCAGCAATTGAAAGTGCTGGTGATAGCGACCAATGTGAACAGTGGTACTCCAAAATTACAACGAACGGAGGTAGCAATAAATAAAAGTGGTGTTTAGTAATGTGATGGGAGAGATCAACATATACAAAACAATAGGTAACAGTCCATTTGGCATATGACTCTATACACAGCGTGAAGGTGATAATAACACAAGTGATCCAATCTGGGCTGCACTCTGGTGCCAAGTGCCAGGTGGGGGTGGGTGATGGTGGATGGCTCGCACTTATTTTCATGATTTTAGGGGTATCACAATCCATTGTAGCTGAGTTACAATCACCCCACTTTGTGGACAATAATTTAACCATATTTTGTGACTTGCTATATTTAAAATATACTTTTAGTCCCACTATATCCCTTAAATCTTACTTTGGCAATTTACTATAGCGATTTTCTATTGCCTGTGTCTCTCAAAATCCACACAAACATGGCCGCGGTTGTAGCCTATCCTTAGGAAAATGGCCGCTCCATTATAAACATAGGATGCTACAAAAAAATGGCCGACCGCCATACCCTATTTAAAGACACTTCCTACGGTCCTCTCATTATCCCCGATGAAGTCACGTGACGGTGACGACACGCGTAGGATACGGACCCCGGAAGTGACGCACTGGCTACGAGCTCGGCGCTCGTTTTGAATGTACATCGCTACCACACTGTTTATGTGAGTAACTTTTTTTAAAACAATAAAGCTGATTCATTGTTTACCACCAAATACTACACTATACGGCTCCTTCCTGTTACTCTCTCCCCCCTCTATACCTATGGTACCTGGGTACACACTGAGCGGAACCTGGCTTGAGTACCAGTAAGCTACCACTATATAGGCTCCACACTTTGCGGACAGGAGAGGAGTACCGCGAAAGAGACCCATGTGCAACATCCCTCTGAGAGACCACTGAAGCACCCCCCAGAGAGAGTCCACCTTCCTGGCATCTACACTTACGCTGCTTACCTTGCAGCAACAAGGTAATTAGGAAGGACACCCACAGGTGTCATTTGCACCGAAGAACTCAGCACTATCATCACCCTGGGCAAGCCATCCACCATCACCCACCCCCACCTGGCACTTGGCACCAGAGTGCAGCCCAGATTGGATCACTTGTGTTATTATCACCTTCACGCTGTGTATAGAGTCATATGCCAAATGGACTGTTACCTATTGTTTTGTATATGTTGATCTCTCCCATCACATTACTAAACACCACTTTTATTTATTGCTACCTCCGTTCGTTGTAATTTTGGAGTACCACTGTTCACATTGGTCGCTATCACCAGCACTTTCAATTGCTGCTATCACATTCACCAATATTCTATTGGTTTTCACCACTCCCTGCATCTCTTTGGTTTTATATCTTATGGTTATTTCCATTAACCTGCACCATTTAGTACCACTGTACACTTTTATTATTATTTATTTCACTGCTTCACAGTGACCTAAGGAATCTTATTTGTTTTAGCCTTTCATTTATCCACTTTTGTGTTCTGCATAGAAACCTTTTTTTGCACTCGAGTGTGTTTTTAATATGGTTTTTGCACACTAGTCACTTTCTATACATATACGTATATATTTTATGCATTTTCTTATATTTATTGTTGCCTTACAGTTGATGCCAGCGTATTGCAATATATGTATTTGATTGCCTCACTGATGGTTTAGCCTGAGATGCACACAGTCACTTTAAGTTGCATACCACTCCCTGTTTGCTGATTGAACACAATAGCAACCGTATGCGATTTTTATACTGACATCAGTTCAGGAGCGCGACACCATACATTGATTTTTTCCAGGGTCATTTAGTACATGTTGTATTTTTGAACAATAAAGATACCGGTTCATGCCTTTTTTAAAGCTATACTCTCTTGCAATCCCATACTGCAAGGGTTAACTGCTCCTTTTTGTCCAGGGGATTGAAGAATGGAGATATACTTACCTAATCCACTGATCCTCCCTACCCAAGACCGGTCGATGTGACTCCTGCCTCCCCCGTAGTCTTGTGCGGTGGACTGTTCCTGACGTCATCGAGCCCACAGACCGGCTCTGGACGTGAGGATGTCCATCAACCAGGTCTTGGGGGAGCGCCGTTTTCCGGTGGAGTGGAGGATTGGGTGAGTATACAGTTTTTTTTCCCCTTTGTAAAACCAGCAGATGCCCCATGCAACTCGAACGGGTTTGTAAGGCGGGGACTTGCTGTATTCTGGTGCTTACTACTCCTTAAACTAAATTCACGTTATTCTATAGTATATTTATACAAGTTATATTTATATTATATTTCAATGTTTTCTTTTTAATGTACTTAAAATAGTTCTGCATTTAATATTTATTAAGTTGAAGAAAAAAGGGGGGATACATCAGTGGGAGTGGCAAATCCTCCCCCTCTAACCACTGCTAGTAACCAGGTCCAAACATACCCTGCATCTCTTGCCACTCTTCCATTGTGTATAGGCTGTGTCTTTCTTCTTCAGCCACTAGATGGTGCTGTATATAAAACAAAGGTATGATTAGCACTACCATTGTTGAAAGACAATGCTGGACTTTTTGTTGGTACCCTCCCTTCTGTTCCCATGGACAGCAGTTATATAATAACTCAATTTTTTTTGCTCCTGTTTACCAGAGGAACTCATTTGGACTTGCAATATGGACCTCAGTCACCAAACTATTCTAGATCAATATTTTTTCACATATTCACAGCACGGCCATACACATGTATATTGCACTTTTGGTGGAATTAGGTGTTGCATACAACTGTGCAAGTAGAGTCATTGTTCAGCTCAGTCCTGAAGAATAAATGATGGAGCTTATGTAGATTTCCATTACTTCTGTACTACTCCTACATAAGTAAAGTTTGCTGCTTTTGGATAGCTTATTAGGTTACATAACCATAAAGTAATTCTGTTGCTTTTGTGTTGCAGAGCGACTGTTTAAAATGTCACAAGAAGAGAGGCGTCAAGAGCTGCTCAGAGATTACATTCCACTGAATGATATTCCGACATGGCTGAACCAATATGGGGACACACTAGCAGAAGGTAAGTTTGTCTGTTTCATTGCAAAACCTGAAGGCTTGGTCCAGTGCTACCCTTCTCCCGCACAGCCAAGACAATGCTTGGGATAGGATTGGGTCATTTACGAATACCACTATTAAGTGATATTGAGCACTTCTGATGTCTAAAGTACACAACAGATGGAGAATTTACAAACACAGACCTTGGATTGTGGGCTCCTTGAGGGTAGGGACCAATGTGAGTGTGCGATGTACAATGTACAGGGATAGGGACAATTGTAGACACTCAGGTTGAACTGAATGGACTGGTGTCTTTATTCAACCTTACTAACTATGTAACTATGTGTAGTGTTAATTAGGGGAAGGGAGGATAGAGAAAGGGGATTGTAACGGTACTAATGTAGGAAAAATAGACACTCGTGATTTTTAGTTTAGTTAAAAATTTTAATAAGCATTTATTCAATGAAAGAACATAGAAAACAATATGCAATACAAAACACAGAAGATCAAAGATAAAAAAGGTGGATCAGACATCAAAGAGGCCCACTGGTGGACAGAGGAGGAGAAAGGGGCCTCATTGTTGGCTGAAGCACCAATAGTGATCTAACATCTTATCCAACAGGTGTTGGGATCTATGAAAACATAGAGCAAGGGTACAGTTTGTTCTCAGATTTGGACGACCAACATGTTTCGCCAAACATTGGCTTCTTCAGGGTCACTAAGACAGTTTGTACCCAAATCGTCAGACCAAAACCCAGCCAGATCAACACCACTGACAGGGTCGAGTATGGATGCCAGAGAGACAGGGCCCTGCAGGGGGCGTGCATAAAACCAAATGAGAATAGACAGCACGTATTGGAGGCGCCAGAATTTAAGAATTGGATGTACAGGATTGTAATAGATGATGTTGTAATCCAGATATTTAGTCCGGCCAAATCAGGCAGGGAAGTAGGTAAGTAAGGCATAAAGCCTTAAGTTGTATTCACGTGTTGTTGTCCAGGAATGAGGTAACCGTTCCAGAGAATAAGGGTAAAGGGAACTTTCTTTTGTATCAAACAACCAAGTATGCTGGCGCCTCCAGGACCCACCAATGTGGGTCCTGGAGGCATCAGCATGCTTGATTGTTTAATACAAAAGAAAGTTCCCTTTATCCTAATTCTCTGGAACGGTTGCCTTGGTCTTCATTATGCTGTTTGTTCACTAAGGTCCTCTAACAAACCTCCTGAGGGCTTCACAGAACAGCTGTATTTTTATATTGAGATTAAATTACACACAGTTGGACTGTATTTACTAATTGGTCCCTCTGGATTTTGGTTTGGCCACTCTGTGTTGGTCTATCACATAAAATCCCAATAAAATACATTTATGTTTTTGGTTGTAACATGACAAAATGTTTAACATTTCAAGGGGTATGAATACTTTTTCAAGGCACTGTATGGGGGATTTATTTTCTTTTTTTTCTTTTGCTCTCTCAACTTTAACTACTTTACTCTGTAAGCAAAACTAGCAGACGGTAAGGCCTCGTGTACACAGGATGTTTTTGCTAACTGTCCTAGACTCCTTTCCTCCTGGAAGCAACGTTTTGGCAGAAAAAAATGCTTGGCGCTTGTAAATGCGTGAAACTTGTTTTAGATGCATCAAGCACTTGGACATAAATTTAATTGGCCAGAATAATAATTTATTCTAGCCATTGAATTGAATTAACACTTGGGCACTAAACGCGTCTAGCGCTTGGGCATATTTAGACGCATTTAGGTGCGCCAAACGTTTTTTCTGACAAAATTTCTGCTGATCCTAGATGCTTGTGTGTTTTTTATTTTTTTTTAATTTTAATTTTTTTTTTTTCTGCTTCTAAAATCCCCCCTGCTTTTAAACTCCTCCTAAACAATTGTGTAATGCATGGGTACACAGGCGAACGTGCAGGGACATTTAGAGGCAGAATAAAAAACTCCAAACGTCCCTAAAAACGTCCAGTCCTATAGAGTAACTGAATAATAAAAAAGTGATCCTAATGCTCCACCCGTTGGTAGAAAATGAGAATGCTAAATACTGGATTGAAATTCTTCTTATAAGAAAATCTATACAAATTTGCTACATGTTCCCTATAATATATATAATCACAGCAGCAGGAGTCTCTAAGCTAATGAGGAGGGAGAAGTGGGAAAGCCGCTGCTCTCGTGCACAGCTTTGGATCGAGATCAGGCTCGGGTAAGTATAAGGGGGGCGGTTGGGAGGAGCTGCACTCAGGTTTATTACCTTTTTAATGCAGAGAATGCTTGAAGGTAAAAATCCTACATCCGTTAGAACCACTTTAGCTCTCTAATTTACAATTTACGTTTTTACTGAGTGCTGGAAGGGCTCAAATTTTGTGGGAACAAAAAAAAAAAAAGCATTTACAATTGCTACACAAGTCATATTGTAATTGACTGTTGTTAAATATTAACTTTTCTTTTTAATCTGCAGCTCTGTAATTTTTCTGTAAAATGCAATGTGGCAGCCTGGAGGCATTCTGTACACAGATGGTATACAGAACGCCCCCTGGAAATGTAGTTTCCTGCTTGTGCTGATTTTCCCAGATGTCTGCACTAAGATAAGTCAGATTTTGTGTATCCTCTGCAACAAAAATTTATTTCTTGTGAGATGCTACCAAAGGGAAATCACGCCTGCAGAGATGCAGACCGTGCCGCTTTCCTCATTAGAACCCTGCAAGTGCAGCAGCTGATTGAGAATTATAAAGTCTCTCTCCCATTCAGATTTCTGCACATGGACAGAAACAATCAGCTATTTCTTTAGAATAACAAAAGGTAGGAATCTATCTGCAACACTGTTTCTAAAATCCTTGCAATACATACAGATCACCCAGAGGGAAATGTCCCCCCCCCCCCTCTTGATCACCATAGACACCGGACAAATGTTGGGTTTGTAGGTCTTGATTTAGCTAGTACAGGCAGTCCCTGAGTTGCAAACATCTGACTCGTACTTAAAGCGGAGCTCCGCTCAAAAGGGGAAGTTCTGCTTTAAGGCCACCTCCCCCGCTCCTGTTTGTGAAATTGAGTTTTTGGGGAGGAGGGGGAGAGCGGGTACCCGATTATGTCAGGTACCCGCTCCCACTACTGCCCCAATCACCTAGGTGATCAGAAGCAGAGGTTCTCCTTCTCCCTTCCCTCCTGAAGTCTTCTGGGACACATGACAGGTCCCAGAAGACTGTGGGACCAGTAAGAGTGCTGTTCGCGCATGCGCAGTGGGCACCTGGCTGTGAAGCCGCAAGCTGTTACAGCCGGATGCCCATAGAAAAGATGCCGGCGAGGGAGGAAACAGGGAAAATACGGCTCGTGGGAATCGTCAGATGTTTTTTCACCTTAATGCATAGGATGCATTAAAATGAAAAAACAGGAACCTTTACAGCCCCTTTAAATTTTTTAATGGGGGGTCTGGAGCTCCTCCTTTAAGAACAAATCTACAGAACCCATCTTGTTTGTAACCCAGGGACTGCCTGTACTCTTATCTATTTTACTCGGTATACTCGGGCAGTCTACCACCCTTGTTTCGGTTCCATATGCACTTTATACAAATGCTCAGCCATATTCAATGTCCAGAGGCTGTCTTGACTCGCCTCAGGAGTCAAAACTCGGGCGGGGGGAGATAAGTGAGGGTTACCAGTGTTTTGGGAAGCTGCGCCTAGTGCCCAAAAGTCACGTAAAACTAAAATTCGCTTTTTTTTTCACCAAATTGGCCCCTCCTAAAACCTACAGTGATTTGTAAAATGGTGTGTGCACCTCTGAGATCAGTTATTGATAATCAAGTTACTGTAGGCATAATCCGTTTTTTGTTTTTCTTGCATGCATCTTAAGCTGGCCATAGATGATTCATTTTTCTTTCCTGCAACTAGGTTGTTAGCGGTTATAGCCGCTGGCAAGAATCGCGTGAAAAATTCGACAGGCTGGTTGTACCCAAGTTGATTGATCAACTTGTGTGCAATCTGCCTGCCCATATATGGTTCGAATCTCAGTCGCTCCCTTCTGAACTTGGTGAGATTTGAATTGTCTATGTCCGGCTTGCAGTCCCATAAAATAATTTATCATCTGGTAAGCTGAGTTGACACACTTGGGTGGTTTGCAGTCTCTGCTATATCTGAGGCGGTGAAGGGTCCTTTCTCACCAGAATTGATTGAATTCTTCCTGACATCGAGCGCTGCACTTTTGGATTATAGTTTTTGGATGTTTGGTTATTAACCTGTAGCTGACCGCCCACTGTCAAATGACGGCGTGACAGTGCAGCTATTGTGGCGGGCCGCCGTCATATGACGGCGCTCGCTTTTTGGCCACTAGGGGGCGCCGGGACCCGATGCGCGTGCCCGACGGCCGCGATGTCCGCCAGGCACCCGCGATTCCCCGGTAATCGAGCAGGATGTGGATCTGTGTGTTTACACACAGATCCACGTCCTGTCAGAGGAGAGGAGACCGATGGTGTGTCCCTTGTACATAGGGACACCGATCGGTCTCCTCCCCCAGTCAGTCCCCTCCCCCCACAGTTAGAATCACTAAGATAGGGTACATATTAACCCCTGCAGCGCCCCCTAGTGTTGACCCCTTCCCTGCCAGTCACATTTATACAGTAATCAATGCATTTTTATAGCACGGATCGCTGTATAAATGTGAATGGTCCCAAAAATGTGTCAAGTGTGTCCGATATGTCTGCCGCAATGTCGCAGTCACGATAAAATTGGCAGATCGCCGCCATTACTAGTGAAAAAAAAAATAATAATAAAAATGCTATAAATCTATCCCCTATTTTGTAGACGCTATAACTTTTGCGCAAATCAATCAATAGACGCTTATTGCGTTTGTTTTTTTTTTTTTTTTTTTTACCAAAAATATGTAGAAGAATACGTATCGGTCTAAACTGAGGAAAAAATTTGTTTAAAAAAAAAAAAAATTGGATATTTATTATTAATAAAAAGTAAAAAATATTGCGTTTTTTTTTTTTTTTTTTTTTTTTTTTTTTTTTTTTTTTCAAACTTGTCCCTCTTAATTTGTTTGTAGCGCAAGAAATAAAAACCACAGAGGTGATCAGATACCACCAAAATAAAGCTCTATTTGTGGGGAAAAAATGATAAAATTTTTATTTGGGTACAGCGTTGCATGACCGCGCAATTGTCATTCAAAATGCGACAGCGCTGAAAGCTGAAAAATGGCTTGGTCAGGAAGGGGGTGTTCGTACCTGGTAGGCAAGTGGTTAACGAACTGTGCTAGCTGCTACTTTCACCTGTCATTGTACATTATTTTAGCGCTGATTTTATTACCGTTTTTATACATAAAATACTAGTGTTTTTTTTTTTTTTTTTTTTTTTTTTTTTTTAAGACTTTCTTTTACTTGCCTCTCAGTTGTTGATCATTTGCATGGCTGTTACTGTAATTTTTTTTTTTTTTTTTTTAAACCATTAAATTGAGTTTTTTTTTCCTTGTGATTGTTGAAAAACTGTTAAGAGGTATTTTCAGTAAATTACAGGGAATTACCTTATAATTAATGCCCTAGCTAAAGGACCCGACTAAATCCATTTGTTTTCTGGCATCCCAGTCATGTTGAAAAGGTAATTTCAGGATCGCAGACAGCCTCTCCGAGCACCCGGCTTCTTGCATGTTAATGTATAATGGCTGACAAGAAATTGCAGCAGACCACAAAGGTGATAGGAGTTGCTGCACAAAGAAAAGCATAGTTGGTGGTGTAAATCAGGGTTTTTCAACCTTTGTTCCATGCTTAGGACACCTTTTTTTATTTAATACTGCTATTAAAGCCAAAATTAAAAATGTAATATATTGCAGCTTACTAATCATTTGATGTGGTAGCTGCATTAGTTTTTCTTTAGGCTTTTCCCCCTTCTGTTTTTCTCCTGGGGATCTGGCCAAGTAGCACGCCTCGTGTATTACACCACTTTTGAATGAAGTAAGGGCAGCATTGTCAGTCTTGGCAGAGAAAAGTGGTAGAAGTACTAACAGACTTGAATACACTAACAAACAGCTGAGCTCCACCTAATATTTTGCAAGCAGTTACAGCAAATCGTTTTTTTTCCTTTTTGGGATAAAGGTATTGCATAAACAAATAAAAACTCCCAGTTAGTTAAATGGTCTCTCATCCCTGTAACTGCGGGAGAGCTTTTCTCATGAAAAGCAGACTTGCTGGCAGGATCGCCAGGTGAAAAGAAAAGAGCCTAAAAAAGAAAACAAATGCAGCCTTCACATCTAAGAATTGTTTATCTGCAATACGTTTGTTTTTGGGTTTAATACTGCTTTAAACACATTTTGTATTCATGTATTTGTTCATGTTTACCTTGTATAATTAAAGCGGTTATAAAGCGTTGATTATTTATTTTTAAATAACAAACATGTTATACTTGCCTCCCACTGTGCAGCTCGTTTTGCATAGAGTGGCCCCGAACCTTGTCTTCTGGGGTCCCTCAGTGGCTCTCACAACTCCTCCGCCCGTATCGGATAACCCCCTAGCAGAAGCACTCTCTCGGTGGGTGACCTTGTGGGCGCGCTCCCAAGTCCATCATTCGGCACCCATAGCTGCCGAATGTATGACTCATCCCCGCCACCCCCCCCCCCCCCCCCGGCGCCCATGTCATTGGATTTGATTGACAGCAGCGGGAGCTAATGGCTGCGCTGCTATCTATTCAATCAAGAGCCGAGAACCCCGGGCAGAGGGACAGCGCCTCCCCGCCAGGTGAAATTCCAGGGCTCAGATAAGTAAAATGGGGGGGCTGGGGAGCCGGTCACTGCCAGGTGTTTTTTTCCTATGCATTAAGGTGAAAAATCACAAGGGTTTACAACCCCTTTAAAGAGAATGTAGCCCTCTTTGGGGGGTGGGGGTCTTATGAGAAATGGCCCTCCCCAAACAGGATATTGTTCTAAACCTGGAGGTAAATAAGAGAACCAAAGCCTTGACCTAAGTCGAAGAGTGAGAACTGAGTAATCCATCACCGCTGATCACTCAATATTCCCCTCCGTTCTGGAGCCCTGGACTGTAGAGGGGTGCCCGCTGAGAGGCTGAGCCAGCTGCCAGGCAGGCATCTGTGCAGATCCCGACATTATTGTTGGGATACCTGCAGAGCCTAGAGTGGCTCTATGACGTCAGCTGACAATGGGCTATAGCCTGCTGTCGTCTGAATCTGGGTCACAGGAGTGCAGAACGAAGTGCACTCCTGTGACCTACAGGAGAAGTATGGCCAAAAAGGCTATGGGCATACTTCTCCTCCTATTTTAATGCATTCCCTGCAATAAGGTTACAAATGTTCTAAAAAGAGGGTATCCCCCCCCCCCCCCCAAAAAGACATGCCCAATGTGGCTTGTCAGGGGGTCACCAACACATAAAGCGGAAGTTTCATTTTAGGGTGGGACGCCGCTTTAACTATTTTTTAATCCTTGTGCTGCTAGCCTTGGTAAATGGATATGAAGATATTTTTTTTATATTCAGTTAAACTTTCTTTTTTTTTTTTTTGCTTTCTTTAGTTGATTCCTGGTTTCTGCCCTAGACCAAAATTATGTCATAAATCCCAGGAGTCTTTATGGCCTTTTTTTTCCCCCTTCCATTTTGAGGAGAGGCATTCTTGGCTAAGCACATCCTTCTACATGAGTGAAAAGGGGGAAAAAGCACCAAACAGGCATCGTGTAGCACAACTTATTAATAGAAAAAAAACCCAAACAATATAAATAGCAATGGTACTCACTAGCGGATGTGGTGGGGGATGATGACAGTTAGCAGTGGATGGGAAGTCCACGTGTGTACCAGGAGCTATGGTCTTTATCCATTATAGGAAGAAGGCAAGCTGTATAGAGGGAGCAAAGTATGTATCTCCATCGGGAGTGTAGAGAGGAGCTGTCAGTCTGTCCGCCATGAGAGCTAATTGGAACGCATTTCGGGAGCAAGCCATGCTTCCCACGCTAATGTAAAAACCAGAACCTCCTGTAATCTGCCAGAAAAAAAAGATCCTGTACCTTTTTTGAGCGATGGGTGTTTTTGCTTCAGGTGACAGAAAGCTCAGATGTGAACAGGGGCTATTGAAATGAAGGGATTTTTCTTGGGCTTTTTTAGAGCTGAGGCTTACTGCAGAAAAAATCCCAAAAATGCCTAGAGCCTTAAAAACATTTGAAAAAATTTGAATCAAAAGGTACATGTAGCAAACTAAAAATAAAGTAGGACGCAGAAGAGCTGGACTTGTCATGTGTCTTCTTGAATGAATGTGAATCGAATTACCGTCAAAGTTATAAATGCTGAATCTGGTTGTAAAGGTCCCATAGAATACGTCAAAGATCAACTATAAAGTAAAATAGTATAGAAGAACTTGGGATGTGTGAAATAATACACATATTAAATGTGTTGAATATATTAATTAGTGGACTTGGATGATCCAAAAAGAAAAAGAAAAGAAAATATCCTCATTCGGCAATGGTATGAAAAAAATGACAAAAAGTTTAAAAATAATGGATAGTAATAAAAATTTAAAATCAATTTTTTTTTTTTAAATAAATGAAAATGAATAGAAACGCAAAAAAAAACATAAACCAAAATAAACAGAAACCGTGAAATAAAACATGTGTGTAATTATTTATAACCCTAATGTAAGGGGATGTATTTCAAAAATGAGTGTGAGTTAGGACTATACTACCTGTGATGGGCTATGAAAGGAATGATTAGTGATTATTGAGCAAGGATACTAAAATAGTGACAAAAGTAGTGAGTAGAGGGAACACAGAAGAAGACATCTGTACCTCCTACATGCATGCCTGTATGAAGGTCAGAGGGATTCTTGGAAGTAAATGCTAAATTAATTATCTGCCCTTACTCAAGATGGCTGTGATTAGAAAAGCTAAGTGGGCTCAGTAGGGATCTCCTGAAATTTGAGCTGTATATGGCCAATTTCTGCCCTAACCATACTGTAGATCTAAAGTTTATCACAACAATTTGTTTTCTATGCCCGTCTGCTAATTCAACTGTGAGAAGTCCTCATCACTGTCTGAGTGCTTCATGTACTTTTCTGTTTTCAGTAAAGGACCACTAGAACCACCAGGATTTTACAGCAGGTTGTTGGCGCTGCTGTCTCACCAGCCGGCATGCACTCAAGGGACCAGACCCCAGGGTTTTAACTGCATAGTAGTGGGTGTTTGGCACCTTTTTTACTCTGCTTTTTTTGTGGGGGCAGGCACATATCTGTCCCCATTACAGCCTTTCTTAATCTTGCTATATGACAACAGTAAATTGAGACCTAGAACCCAAAAAAAAGTGGCATAGTTGTGTATTTGACACCTAAGGCTGATGTACTCAATATAATTTTCCTGTAAAAAATAATAAAACAAAACAAAAGATGGTGATGTCCAGCAAGAAAGGGGAAAAAGAAAAGCAGACAAAAACTGTTACTTTGCATTGGTGCCCAGTTGAAATTGCTTCTGACATTGGTTGTCAGTGGAGAAAAGCCTTCTTAGATTGGTAGCCTTTGGGAAAAGGACCCCCCTTACATTGGTGGTCATTGGAAGAAGGGCCCCCTTTAGTGGTGGTCAGTGGGAATGGGCAATTACACTGGTAGTCAACAGGAAAAATACTCCTTTCATTGGTCAGTGAGAAGAATGCTCTCCCCTTCAAATGCATATTTATAGAAAGATTATTGGTGTCAGTAGTTAACTGAAAGTCTGAAATTGCTGGTTCCTTAAACCCCTAGTCTGGAGGAATCCCAGGGTTCCATGTGTAGCCAGGTGATTGGCTAAAAATGAGAGTTAAGAACTGGCTGCAGCTGCTCTCTGTAGCTGCTGTCCTGTGGTGCTGAACTGGTTAACAGCTATGTCAGCAAGAGGAGGGAGCTGCTGAGCAGGAAGTGTTCAATAGACTGTCAGGCAGCAGTGCATTGTGGGAATTTTAGTCCTGGGGAGAAACTCTACTGTAATCAAGAGCTTTTGATCTACATTCCCCAGAGGAGATTGCTGGGAGGGTGCAGAGAGCTACATTTTCCCAGGGCTGTACAGGACGCAACCTTTTGCCATAAGGGAGACCGAAGAGTGCCCATGGCTGTCCAGTGTGCTCCACTACTGCTGAATATCAGAGGCCTGCATGGTATCTAGAGTGCTCAGTTCAGGAGTGCCAACAAAGAGTTAACAGTGTGGAGAGCAGAGAGGGGACTTATTGCTGTGTGACCAGATTGTGAGCCTGAGCTGGGACTGGTGAACTGTGCAGGTTTTGCTATATGCTGCTGGAGAGACTGAGAAACCAACCATACAGCAATTTAGTAGCATTATAAATGCCTGCAGGCTTGATTGGGACTATTTTTATGTTTATCAATGATACAACTGGGCCCCAACATTAGCCGGTTGAAGAGCTGGCACTAAGGAATGTCCCTTTTTCTCAGCTGCTATACAGAGACCTTTACCTATTGCCTATGCTAACAAGTACCTCTCAGGGGACATTGCACCATAGCCTAGCTTTCTTTCAAGACTAGTTATTGCAATTAACGCTTGTATGCACGGTATTGCTAATTCATGAGTTAATCCTTGTCTTGTGGTAAGGAACTCTATTCTAAGTTTTTTTGGCGTAGTGAGTATACTGTCTAGTGGACTGTCTGAATCTACTTTGTGTGTTTTATTTATGCTCGTTTTTAATCTAACCCGTACCAATACATTGAGTTAATTTACCACCAAACCGTCTTGTGTTTTTTTTTTTTTTTTTTTTCCTGGTGCAAATTCACAGCCAAGTTAAAGGTATCTATATTCGTGTCCTCATGAGTGCTTGCAGTAACTTTTATTCAATCAGGTGTGTCAGAGGAGCTGAGGTTGTTCTTGGAGTCTAAGTGCAGAACAGAGAACCCAAATTATGAAGCCGCTACTGCAGGGGTAATGCTACATGTGGAACCCTGGTTGGAAATGGCTGCTCGATAGTTATTGGCTCTAGTCAATGGAATTTCTTAAGCAAATTGAATTTTTGTCTTTGTAATACAGCTTTGCTGCTCTAGCTTCTGCTACAAACACCGTTGATTTTATGACGTTCTGCTACTCCTTTTTATTAATGTTTTATGAAGAGTGCAATGTGATCTCAGGAGGCTGTAATAGATTAGAACTATAATAAGACCAGTAAGTCATGGTTAATTTAGATTGTGCTGTGTCTTATGATTATTTCCGCCTAGCTGCGCACACGGAAGTCATTACAGACTCTTTTGGCTAACAAATTATGGAGTCTGTTCGATATTCCTGTCTTCTGTTGGTCAGCCTAATCCCAGGACTAGAGTATTTTATTGTAAAGTTTCAGATTATATATTGAACACCGCAATAAATCAACCCTCTGTACAGTATTGATTATAACAATGGAATCTACATGATTGCGTTGGGTTTTGCTAAAGCAGAAATTTAACATAAAATATTTTCTGTTTTATCTTATTTTCAAAAAGCGGTACAAATTGCATGGAAATATATTGCCCATGGACAAGGTAAGGGCACCCATAAATTAACCATCCTTTCTTCCTACCCCCCCCCCCCCCCCCACAACCAGTGGATTGAACTAAAATATATATATATATTTTTCCCTTCCAGTCCACACAATCGATGTGTATATTACCCCTGCTGCGCGATTGTGTTCTGATGGCAGGGAAACTGTTTTTTTTATTTTTTTGCACACATGCTTAACCACTTTCAGACCGGACCAATTTGCAGCCAAAGGACCAGGCCCCTTTTTGCGATTCGGCACTGCGTCGCTTTAACTGACAATTGCGCGGTCGTGCGACGTGGCTCCCAAACAAAATTGACGTCCTTTTTTTCCCACAAATAGAGCTTTCTTTTGGTGGTATTTGATCGCCCCTGCGGTTTTTATTTTTTGCGCTATAAACAAAAATAGAGCGACAATTTTGAAAAAAATGCATTATTTTTTATTTTTTGCTATAATAAATATCCCCAAAAAATATATTAAACTTTTTTTTTTCCTCAGTTTAGGCCGATAGGTATTCTTCTACATATTTTTGGTAAAAAAAATTGCAATATGCGATTATTGATCGGTTTGCGCAGAAGTTATAGCGTTTACAAGATAGGGGATAGTTTTATAGCATTTTTATTAATATTTTTTTTTTTATTAGTAATGGCGGAGATCTGCGATTTTTTTTTTTTTTTTTTTTTTTTTATTTTTTTTTTTTTTTTGTGACTGCGACATTATGGCGGACACATCGGACATTTTTGACACATTTTTGGGACCATTGTCATTTTTTACAGCAATTAATGCATTTAAATGCATTGATTTCTGTATAAATGACACTGGCAGTGAAGGGGTTAACCACAAGGGGGCAGTGTAAGAGTTAAGTATGCCTAGGGGTGTGTTTTTTACTGTGGGGGGGCGTGGCTGTCAGCTAGTGAATGCTGATCTCTGCTCCAATCACAGGGAGCAGAGATCGGCGTCACTAGTTGCTAGGCAGAACGGGGAGATGCTGTTTATCTCGGCATCTCCCCGTTCAGCCGCCCCGTGAGACGATCGCGGGGGTCCCCGCGGCGATCGAGTCCGCGGGGACCGCGATCGGACTCACGGGGGTCCCGACCGGCGCGGGAGCGCGCCGCTCCCGATGGCACGGACAGGCTAAAGGAGGGACTTATATATACGCCCTCCTGCCTGTACGTGCCATTCTGTCGACGTATATCGTCGTGCGCCGGTCGGCAAGTGGTTAAAATACTTTAGGCCTACAGATTACATAAAACCCACAACATTATTTTCTGAAAGCAGACTCCCTAGAGAGTAAAGTGGTGGTAGTTTTAATTCTTTGTCTCACGATATTGGCAAATTTTATGGCGCAATAAATATTTGCTTAAAGCAGTGTTCAACCCAGAAATGGAGCTTCCGCTTATCAGATTCCTTCCCCTCCTCCAGTGTTGCATTTGGCACCTTTCAGGGGGGAGGGGGAGCAGATGCCTGTCAAATGCAGGTATTTGCTCCCACTTCCGGGCATAGACACTTTCTGCGGCAAACTACGCCATGTCTGGTCCCTCTTCCTCCCCCCCCCCCCCCGCTGTCTTCTGGGAGATGCACAGGTCCCAGAAGACAGCAAGGACCATTCAGAACGCACAACGCCACTTGCGCATGCACAGTATGGATCCAGGAGTGAAGCCAAAAGTCTTCACTTCCTGGTTCCCTTACCAGAAATGGTGGCAGCAGCACCTGGGAGTCGATTTGAAGATCGGCTTTGGGTGCCGACATCACGGGCTCCCTGGACAGGTAAGTGTCCATATATTAAAAGTTGGCAGCTACAGTATTTGTAGCTGCTGACTTTACATTTTTTTTCCTAGGTGGAACTCCACTTTAAATATAAAGTGTCAAACATTACGTTTGTGTGCGCCTGTGAAATGGTGACAAACTTCAGTACCTTTTATATTTTTATACCTTGTATCACAATCAAGTTTTCATGCATAGGTGCCCCTGGGGGGTGGGGGGGAAACTTTAATTTTCCAGGGTCTCCGCTTTTAAAAAATATATATGTTTGGGGGTTCAAATTAATTTTCTAGCAAATAAATGCTGATATTTACACACGTGACAGAAATGTCAGAATTGGCCTAGGGGTAAAGCGATTAAAGGAATCATGTCCAGCAGTGAGAGATCAGTCTTTCCATGTGACAGTCCATCTTGATAGCCCAGTCCGTCAAAGATTGGGGGTATTTGGTTTACGCAGAAATTAATAAATGTCCAAGTAATATACAGTAAACCCCTGCTCTATCGCGGTTCAGTTTTTGCGGTCCCGGTATATCGCGGTATTTTAATTAGGACCTGTTATTCTGATATTGCACTAATATTTCGCCATTTTGCAGTTATGTACTCTATTTTTTACTGTACTGTACAGTATACTGTACTGTTAAGACAATATTTTTATGTTTTAAAAATCCTCTTGATCTCTCTCTCTCTATCTTTTATGCGTTTCTATTGCATAAAAGTGTGTTTAAAGACCTTTAAATGCTATTCAAAAATTAACAAAACATGCCTAGGGTGTATTTAAATAGGGTCTTTCTATTTTGCGGTTTTTCACTTTTCGCGGGTGGGTCCGGAACATAACCCCAGCGATGGAGGGGGGTTTACTGTACATAATATAGTAATCTTAGGAGAGTTTTGGATTTTATCACCTACCAGTTTGAAATAGATTGTTAGTATTTTGTCCCAGAAGGGGCGGCAGAGAAAAATAACACATGAAAGGGCGTTTGAACTATCTGGACTTTCTATGAATCATCTTTGATTAAACTGCCTCAACTACTCAGGTTAAAGCTAGTTTCAAACTTGAGCCGCTCCCATTGATTTTATTTTATGTCTTTGTCACCAGGGAATCTGCCATGGGTTTTTGGGTCACAGGACCGACCCAGGGCTGTCTCTCCTTATCCTTGCTTGCACTGCCCCAGCAGTCTCATACATGCATGGAAATATCAAAAACAAGCTCCATAGCGTAACTCTGTTATCCACGATTTATTAAGAATAGGTTATATTGCATTTGGTAAAACGTCAATGACTTCATTGGGAGTGGCTCCATCTTGCTGCACCCTCTGTTTTTTTTTTTTTGGTATGGTATCCTAGCAATTCGGGGCACGTGACCTGCGGCCATTTTATTTTTAGAGTTCCAATAGATAATCTATAGGATGTGTGTGTGCCGTTTCTTAGCAACCCAGGTGCATGTGCCTCAGGCCATTTTCCCATATTATCGATGTGCTGTATACATACAGTGCCATAGCACCCAGGGACAAGGTGTTAAGTTTTTATCTTTTTTTTTTTAATCTATATTTATTCAACATTTTTGAGCAACACATACAGTACAACATATACAACCCCCCCCCCTCTCCCTTCCCCTTTTTCTCTGTGCAACATTCCAAAAAAAATACAGGATCACCATCCAAGTTCTTAGCCCTGCCAACAAAGCATTGTTATACCAAGGCTGTATCTAATACACTGACTCATCCAATAATCGGACATCTACTTGTTCACCTTTTCATTTCCAGTTCACCTAGATTTTACGTGGGCCTATACTATGGCAGTCCCTCTCTGTGACAGCTAGATTAGAGTTGGCATGGTAGCCTCCGGGGTTGCCTCCGGGACTGCCTCGACTAATGAGGGGGACAAGGGAGCATCCAGTTCTGCTGTGGGAGACACCATGGCCAGAAGGGATCTTGTTGGGCTCTGCTCCATCCCCCGTTCACGTTGTGCTCTGGAAGCAGAGCCTAAGATGGCGCCCAGCGTGTTTGCGGCCCGCCCCTTCCCAGGGCGCTGGGGTTTTGCGCCTTTCCCCGGCCTTTCACTGACATTATTGCAGTGATCAGGGGATCCAGGGTGCCTGGAGAGGCAGAGGGGAATCCTGGTGAGAAACAAGCGGTCTGTCAGGGTGTTTAACAGGATCAGCGCGGAGCTCTGCAGGCACTCGTAAATCGTGGATAACGGAATTGCGCTATGGAGCTTGTTTTTGATATTCCCATGCATGTATGAGACTGCTGGGGCAGTGGCAGTAAGGATAAGCAGAGATAGCCCTGGGTTGGTCCTGGATATCCATATACAGCCAGGTGGTGCTGTGAATGCTGGCTACCCCTTTGAGGGGAGTGATTTCTGGCAAATGAAGCAATAAGAGGGGGAGCACCTGTGGAGTCTCCGGGCACACCACATGTATTTGTGTATTTCTTCTTGTTGCAACACCAGGACGAAGGGTTTCACAGCAGATAACACCAAATTTAACACACCTGAGACCTTGTAACACTAACGAGTCACATGACACCGGGAGGGAAAATGGCTAAATGGGCCCAATTTGGACATTTTCACTTAGGAGTGTACTCACTTTTGTTGCCAGCGGTTTAGACATTAATGGCTGTGTGTTGAGTTATTCTGAGGGGACAGCACATTTACACTGTTATACAAGCTGTACACTCACTACTTTACATTGTAGCAAAGTGTTATTTCTTCAGTGTTGTCACATGAAAAAAATATATAATAATATATATATATAATAAATGTGAGGGGTGTACTCAATTTTGTGAGATACTGTGTGTGTGTGTGTATGTGTTTTATATATATATATATATATATATATATATATATATATATATATATATATATATATATATATATATATATATATATATATATATATATGTATATATATATATGTGTGTGTGTGTGTGTGTATTTTTTTTTCATTTTTAATCACACAAGGTCTTATAATTTGGAGCACTGGTCACTTTATATGACCAGTGCACTAATTTATTCTTAAATGGATAACTGTTTATTATGCTACACTGTATGTATTTAAATGTGAAGCATGTCATTTTTTTTGCTTTGGATTTATTTGCACATCTTATTAGGCACATATGGTTTAAAGCAGCGCCATACCCACTTTTCAAATACCCTATTCCTTTCCTGACCCTAGCTCGGTAGTTAGTCGTAGTGGAGGCAGCAGCTACACACACACATTTTAATACCCGTCCATAGCGCGGAATCCCCTAACATACTATTATGGGTCACAGTTAACTGCTGTCTACAAGACCACATGGTGCCTGGGCTGCTAAATTGCCTCTACTCTTGCTATAGAATTGCAGTATTCTATAATTTTAGTTTTGAGGATACATTACTTCGCTTCACAAATTGTGTTGAAACCAAAAATGTATAAATATTAATTTTTTGTATTTTAAATGCTGCTCTTCAGTAAATATTAAAAAGCTCAGGGAACAGAAATCATGCAGAGAATCTAAATGAAAATGCAGAATAACTAGGAATATGATACCATTTGTTTAATAAAAAATAAAAATAAAAAAAGGCATCACTGGAAGTTGGGGCAGTTTCAGTTATGGAATCTGGTGCGTCCACATATTTATGCCTGTACATTGGGAGTATTGTGGGATCCTTGGAAACCTTTTCTGGCACAGGTATTAAAGGAAACCTGTCTTGACAGAAACAACCTTCAAAAAAGTGTCTTTACAGGAAATATGTGTTTTTTTTTTTATTCGTTATGTTGACAATGACTTTAAAATGCTAATTGAGTGTGCTATAAACCACTATAATGTATATTAAAGAATGCACAGAAAGCCAGCTATCAACGCAAATTTGCAAAGGTAGTAGATGATGCCGATTTTGTAATTCTCTTTATCTAGTGCTGTGATGAGAACATCTTGCCAGACAAGATCTCCTAATTAAAGGTCACGTGATTGGCTCCCAGCGCTTGTTTCAAGGGATCCCTTAAGGACACTCCAGTTCGGGCCACGTGATCTCTCCAGTGGCCGGCTTCAGCGGAGAGAGCATCCATAATGGTTGCAGTGCATGTGCGCTGATGTTGCCCATAGACTTACTATGGGGCATTTTTTGTCCGCTGTCCCTAAAGCCAGCGCTGGGAGCCAATCGCGTGACCAGGACTGGAGCACCCTTATATTAGGTAAGTATACACCTATACATGATGGTAGAGAGCTTAGAATGGGGGTGGGAGCAGGTTTACACTTAGATGCTATTAGCCCTTATTTCTACTTTAAGATTCTCCATGAGAGTCCTAGGCCTCATGGTGGCCTCATTTAAAGCTGTTCGCTACATTCCACTCAAGACCCCTCCAACACAACATTCTGTTTGTCCTGGAAAAAACAGCTCCATCTCTCTACTTGCCTGCGCTTGTCTCCAGACTAGCAAGGATCTCCCTAGTTTAGTGGATCACCAATCCAGCATTGAAAATAAGTCTTTTCTCCCAACTTCATGGAAGGTGATAACAGATGCCATCCTCACGGACTGGGGGAGATGTGTTTCAATCTCTTACAATTCAGGTAATCTGTTACTCCAGGGAAGCAAATCAACATATTGGCACTCAGAGAATTAAAATTTGCTCTGCATTACTAGACCCTTCTCTAGGGCTATCCAATCAGGGTTCATTCAGTTGACCCCGTCTTCTCCCAAACAGGACAAGCCTGCTGTTCCAAGGCTTTAATGGCACGGCTGTTGAATTTCAGGTCTTGAAGGCCAGGGGTATATCCGTCATACCCACATTAAACAAGGCCAGAGAAGATCCTTTTTTTTTTTTTCACCTGGTGTGAACAGACATTTCAATTCCAAAGGCAACTTGGTACCTCGTATTCTAGCTTTTCTGTAATCAAGTCTTGACTAAGTACTCTTAAATCAGACCTTCACCCTAAAATAAAATTTGGGGACATATTTTTTTTATTAGCAAATAGTAAACTATTTTATAAGCATATTTTACTCAAATGAGATATGCAGTGTATGTGTTTATGTAATGATTTTATGATGTATACGTTATTTCTGTAAATCATTTCATACCAGCCCCATAGCATTATTATACCAGCCCAACCGCATAAAATAATTTTCTTGTTAATAAAAGGGAAACGCATATTTCCATTTTAAAGCACATTTGAAGAATATATTATACTCTCCAGTGCCTGTCTGCGCAGCCTCGCCCGTGCCTGTCTGCGCAGCCTCGCCCGTGCCTGTCTGCGCAGCCTCGCCCGTGCCTGTCTGCGCAGCCTCGCCCGTGCCTTGGGGGGGGGGTACCAGCTGAGGACGGCCCATGGGTGTAGCCAAGTTTTTTTTTTTTTTTTTTTTTTTTGTTCTGCCTAGCCCTACTCCTGCAGAGGGAGATATAACCCTATAGTCAGGGTTAATGGAGCGCTGAGTCCGTTGATGAACTCAGAGAAATGCATTTTAGCCTAGGTTCACATTGCTGCGGGTAGTTCAGCTGAACTCGCACAATTTCAACCCAGCAATGCAGTCCGACTTTGAGGGTAATTTGACGGACATCTTTGTGGGTTCCTGCTCAGATGACTATACAAATAGACCCCCCCCCCCCCCCCCGAAGTTGCCGAAAGTAGTACAGGAACTACTTGGTGCCACTGCTGTCAAATCGCATGCCAAATCAGATCAATGTAAACATAGCTAACGGTGAGTAAAAAAATTCTATTTTTTTGTATCTTTTTTGCCATTGTTTAAACCGCGTCTGTCCTCACAGAAGTGCAAAAGCTGTTAGCACTATATAAATCAATAACAATATAAATATAGCAACAATATAAAAGTCAGGGCTTCTCTTCTCTGCTTTACATACTTATAAATAGATGAAAAGAGGTTGTTACTGCAAGAAACCTGTGTATTTATGAATTCTTAAAGATGCTCTAAAGTCAAATTTACCTGGCAGGTTTTTTTCTTAATTAATATTTTCTCTTTTTGCTTCAACCTCCCAGCATATTTATCCATCAGTTCACATAATGTGAAAATGCTTCCTGTTAAGTGCTTGGTTGAATTCCTTCCATGCAGTCATATTTTTGCTTGCAATTTAGACAAATCGAATAATCAAAAGGTGCTACTGTCTCACGGTGTCTGATCTAGATCCATCATTTTACGAAAAATTTGCTAAAAAGGATTTTTTCCAGCATAGTGTACAAATATTTGCTTGGCGTTAGAGCCTCTATGTGTTGCAAATCTTTTTACAGCACTGTTTATTGATGTATTGGGGCATATACCATTATGGAACAAATACTGGGGGAGATTTAGGCCCCTTTCACACTGGGGCGGTTTGCAGGCGTTATTGCGCTAAAAATAGCGCCTGCAAACCGACCCGAAACAGCTGTTGCTGTGTCTTCAGTGTGAAAGCCCGAGGGCTTTCACACTGAAGCGGTGCGCTTGCAGGACGCTGGAAAATGTCCTGCAAGCCGCATCTTTGGCTCGCTGTAGGAGCGGTATATTTACCGCTCCTATAGCGCCCGTTCCCATTGAAAACAATGGGCAGCGCTCCGAACCCGCCCGCAAAACGCCGCTGCAGCGGCGTTTTGCGGGCGGTATTAACCCTTTTTCGGCCGCTTGCGGGGGGTAAAACCACCCCGCTAGCGGCCGAAATGCGCCGCTAAAACGACTGTAAAGCGGCGCTAAATATAGCACCGCTTTACCGCCAGCGCCCCCAACGCCCCAGTGTGAAAGTAGCCTTACTAAAACTGGTGCACACAGAATCTGGTGTAGCAGTGCATAGTAACCAAACAGCTTCTAGCTCTTAGTTTCAGAGTTGAACTGCTTGCTGACTGCTTTCCCACAAAAAAATCAATATACACTTATTGGGGGGTTTTTTTTAAATCTTTTTTTCGTTTATAGCACAAAAAATAAACCAGTTGTGATCAAATACCACCAAAAGAAAGCTCTATTTGTTTGGGGGAAAAAATGATATCAATTTAATTTGGGTACGGTGTTGCATGACCGTGCATTTTGCAAATAGCCTGGTTTTGAAGGGGGGTAAATCTTCCGGCGCTCAAGTGGTTAATTTGACAAACTGAAGTTAGAAGCTGATCGGTTACTAAGCACAGCTACACCAGAATCCTGTGTGTACCAGTTTTTGTAACTCAACTTCAGAGTCATTTGGTCTTGATACATGGCTCGGCTAGTTAAAGTACTGTAATTGTAAAGTCTCATTTAAAAAAACAAAAACGCAAATGTCATAATTGCTTCCTCTGTGCAGTTGGATTTGCACAGAGCAGCCCGGATTCTCCTCTTCTCGGGTCCCTCTTTGCTGCTCCTGGCCCCTCCCTCCTATCCAGTGCCCCCCCCCCCCCCACAGCAAGCAGCTTGCTATGAGGGCGCTGGAGCGGAGTCACAGCTCCGTGTGTCTATTCAGACATATATTTGTCCATTCGTCCATAATATTCCTTTTGAGGGTATTTTAGGGCCTCAGTGTACTTTTTCACACATTTGTCTGCAGTGAAACATTTTAATAATGCAAATAATTATCCTATTTCCTACATGCCCAATTCACAACTAGACCATGAAGTTTAGTATAGTGATCAGCCTTGAGCTTTTGCCATCTGCTGGTCATAATACAACACTGCGGCTTGCGTTTCTGCTGCGCATGCCTGGTACCCTAATCAAGAAGAGTAAAATTGTTGGGAATTTAGCCTTTGCCTAATCAGAAGGTTTGTCTGATCAATAGAAGTATGTCTTTTCTTATTGTACTCACTTGTCTGCGCTTGGGGAAAAAAAAAAACATTAACTGCAGCTCATGAAAGTTACAAAAAAAACATGAATTGTTTTATTGAATAAATGGTAATTTAGGAATCTTTAGTGTGTCTAGTCACATTCATTTTTCAGCAGAAAATGAATGTTCCTACACAAGACCAGGGAGTAAAAATGTATCCACTTCCCTCCCTCCACACATTGAAGAGGCCACACCTATTGAGGCAAAGGTAGACAGACAAGTGATCTACCTCCAGGTGAGTGGCTCTCCACTGTCTGAACCGGCATGTAGGCAGAGGGACTTCCGGTGGAAGTACTCCTTCCTGACTGCTATAAGAGTACTGCAGTTCCAGTGGGGTGTCACATTGTCCATTGTCTTGGGTTCCCTCTAGCGGTTCACCTGTATTACCAGAGCTATCCTGGAGTTCACTGAGGTATGCATTTTTTTTTTTCTTCTAAGGATAGTTTAAGTAGCTGTGTTCTGAACTGTTTTACTGAAGTGGTGATTCTCAGCGAGACCCTCTGTTAGTCTTTTATAGAGACTTTACAGCCATACAGTATGTTGCCGGGGCCGGTGCTTAACTATTTTGTGCCCTATGCAAGACTAACGCTTCCCCCTCATTGGGTGGTGGTTATTAGTCCTGCCTAGGGCCGTCCAGGTGACAGGATCAGAGAGCAGACTCACCGGACTGCAGCTTTGTCTCTGCCTACCCAGTTGTGCCCCCCCGCCTCCTTCACCGACCTCATGCCCGGCGCCTCCTCTGCCGACCTAATGCCCAGTGCCTCCTCTGCCTTGTGTTCCCCCGGCCAGGTTAACAGTGAAGTCAGCGGACCGTGGCTGCACCTCCTAGGCAGCAGTGCGCCTGGTGGGAGCGCCAGCCCTGTATATTACCCAAAGTGAGCCACCAAGACATCAAGTCAATATTTGTGCAGCTTTCATAATCCGATGCTGTAGTGTATGCTTGTAATCTGCTGTCATATTTTAAAGGTGGGTTTTTTTATTTTAATTTTTTTACTACTTTAGAGTGTATGCATAATTTTACCAGCCTGACCCCGTTTTGCATTACTTCTTCAAAGTTTGCATCATTTGGCCAATTGCCTATTCTATTGAACGCCTAATGTAAAGCTGAGCTCCAGACAAAATGAAGTTTCTTTATAAATGTCTTCTTAAATAGTCACAAAGGGTTTAAATCTATTTCATGTGCACCAAATGCGTTTTGCAAACCTAGATATTAATATATAACTGTAGCAGTGACATCACTGTGCTTCACATAGCTTTTGCAGAGAGCAGACCTGTGGGAGCAACCCAGTAGCTCCTCCCACTACAGAACAGGGCGGAGATGAGACCAGTCACCCTGCACAAGGTGATGCAGCAGTGACTGGTCTTTATTACAGAAAGCTCCTCCACAGAGGTAAAATTTCAAACTGGATTATGTACTGATCTGAAAAATAGAAAAAGCATACCAAGATTAAAGTAAGAATACACATGACACAATGGTGGACAGTTGTATCTTTACTAAGTGGTCATCAAGGTTCCTGTAAAAGAATTGGTACACAAGAAGTACTCTCCAATGCTTTACTTTCCCAGCATTCAATGCACCTCAGGTAACTCTCTTACCCATTCACTTTGTCTCACCTAGCCAATTGTTGGATATG
The DNA here is from genome assembly GCA_028564925.1 of Lithobates sylvaticus. Lineage (NCBI taxonomy): Eukaryota > Metazoa > Chordata > Amphibia > Anura > Ranidae > Lithobates > Lithobates sylvaticus. The sequence continues at coordinate 81,801,220 of CM053028.1, forward strand.
CTGAGGAGATTTTGCAGTATTCACACGCTCGCCATGCTACCTCTGACATGCAGCACTGAATGGAAGAGCAATACACCGGTCTCTGGCATTATATACTTGGGTGAAGTTGTTGACACCCACAAGTGGCGGCTGGTGCTATATTTTTTTGGAGGGGTGGCAAACCAACCGCCACCCCCCCTCAGTCGGTCGGACACCAGCCCCGCATATACCCCATCTAGGTCGCGGGCAGCGCTTCCTGTGGGCGGTGTCTCCTTATCCTCCTCCTTGGCTTTACAGTGGCTTCCCATGTGTCTCCTCCTCTACCTCTTCTCCAATAGTGCTTCTCCTCTCGGCCGATCGGGTCTCAGGACCTGCTTCCTGATTTTCCTGAATGGCCGGGAGAAGAATGAGGAAGACAATAGCTAATATTCAATTTTCTATTGTCGCACAACTTGGTGGGCTCAGGGTACAGAGCTCTGCCCCCTGAGCCCATCCTTCTTCTTCTTTTTTTTTTAAGCCAATTAAAGCCTCAGGCTTTAATCATTTGCTTCTAAAAAAAAAAAAAAAAAAAAAAAAAACAAGTTAGAATCCATACGTCCGGTGCCCTGTATGTAGATTAGGGGCCAGGCGCATGGATTAGGGGGGTGGGGTCCCTACGCCCTGTATGGATGGGCTGCCACTAACTCCCACCATGATTTTGAGGTAAACCCAGTCATCCCATCTATTCATCCCCGCCTACCTGTTAGCTAATTAGTTGGTTAGGTTTATTCATGGGGAAGTGAATGCTGAGCCTTAGAGCATAGAATATTTTTTTCTGTGTCCTCGTTCCGCCACAGAAACCTGGATGGTCAGTTAGTGATGGTGTAGGTGTCCGCCATTTTGATTTTAGTTGGGCAGATCATGACAAATCTTAGTTTATTTGGGGGAAAATAAAGCACATTTATATTGCTGTTTTGTTATAGGTATGCTCATTGCTATATTGGTTTCTAAAATATTAGTGCACATATATTGGTTTCTAAAATATTAGTGCACATTTTCTTTAGGTAGGAGATTTCTGTCAACTGTCTTTATCTTGTGGTGGATTCCCTCTTATCACCATTGCACGGCTGCACTTTTTGGATCAATATAATGAATTTCTTCTGTGTTTATATATTTTTGATGGACTTTTGTTCATATGAATTTTTGCGTCTGTATGTTTAAGGGCTCACTAAATATGCACTAATTTGCTTCACGTTTTGTTCTTTATTTACTCTCTATAGATATTTTATGTATAGTTGCACTTTACTATTAGTGCTGCTTATTTTATGTTTGGCATAAGCTGGTATCACAGTTTTACAAGTGACTGCTTGCTGTTCAGTTGAGATAAAAAGATTAAAGCCCTGTGGCCCAACCTAGGGCCTGAAGGCCATATGCTGCCCCTTGTTGCTCAGCCCCTGGACCCCAGCAGTAAGTAGCGGAGACACTGCTTTGTAAATGGACTTCAGTGACAGTGATCTCTAGCCGTCTTTTTGTAACACGTTTCCAACGTCCAACCACACCTGTAGCATATCGGCAGTCTGACAATCTGCTGTCGTGTGTCCAGACAGTATTCAATACCATCTCACATACTGAAAATTATGGGTAAGTTTAAAATTGAAATCTGGGGGTTAAGGGTTGTATACCTTTTTTAGTCTGACAACATTGTGTATCTATAACAGAACACAATGGTTGTATGTGCACAAAGTGCAACAGGAATCCCCCTCATGGATTATGGAGGGAGACTAGTTTTATATAAAAAGTATACTTTTTATTGTAGAAACATTCATAAAACAGGACAGTGTGCTAATAAAATAACATGACCACAAGAAAACAAAACATACAAATATTGTCATATCCTCCTTTTGATATACATGAATACCCAACATTCATCAAATTCATCCAGAGAGCTGCCCGTGCAGAACTTCAGGTCAGCCCAGATAAATTTTGTAGTGATGAGACCCAACATGTTTCGGACTTAATCCTTCCTCAGGGTAAAGGGCTGGGTATTTGTACTTCTTAAATAGACATAGATTATTGTATGTCAGATTGTATTGTTATTGTATGTCTATATTGTATTGGTATTGTATGTATATATTTGTTGTATGTCTATATTCAATAAAATGTATACTTTTTATATAAACATACTAGTCTGCCTCCATAGTCCAGAGGAGTTTCTTGTTGCACTTTATGCACATATAATCGTTGTGTTCTATTATGGCTAAGTTTAGTCTTGCGTCTAAACTGTGACTCCCCTAACAAGAAAATTGCATGTAGATTGCTTTTCACAGCTGTTTGCCCTGTAATGAGAAGGCATTATGATACCTCCTCACTTTCTTCACCAATGTGCTTACAACAGCGCTTCCCCTTTTCACTTAAATGACTTGTGAACGTGACAGGAGTGATCGTTTTTGTCGTGGGCACTAAACAAAACCTCACAACCATGGCAGATAAACACCCCCGTCAACTGCCTTTGCTGCTTAAGAGGGGCTGTTGGTGGGTGCTAAAATTGTGCAATGGCAAGTGTAAATCAGTGCTATGTGCAACCCTTTGGTGATGTCACAGGGGCCAAAGGCCCCCACTACTCTTAAGTTCGCAATCTAGGAAGGTACCACTGTCTTCAAGTACCCGTATTGTAGCTGGATAGAGCAGCAGGTTTAAAAATGAGGGTGTCTGTGCTGGAATCATGTGCCATTCATCACTCGGCCAATTTTAGATTGGAACTGTATTGCGCCTTATGCTGCTGTGAACCAATAATAAGCTTTCTGCTTTCTATTATAATAAGTCAGTGAATAACCTTACAGCAGGTTTAGCATTTTTTTATATGAATTGCACTTCTCTACAGAAAAAAATGGTTCTATTCCATAAAAAATAGACTTTTAATGTTTTAAACCTGTTTACTTACGCTAATTTTGCTTCCTCACCAGTTGTGACTTATGGGAAATACAATATAATGAAATAGTTGATGAATTGGATGTAGCGTTTCATGAAAATGGCATTAGCGGTTGCTTTCGAAACACCAGAATTCCAAGTAAAATAAAACATGAATGCATGTTCCTTTTAATTAAGATGAGCAATTTTAATTCTAAACAAGTTAATTTTCTAACTTTAAGGATAACTCCAGTGTCATTAAAAATGATATGTAATACTGTATAATGGCTAAACAAGTCCTGTTTTATCATTTTAATGCTATGAAAAAATTGACTCTTTCTTTCTGCCACCCACAACACAGTATTCAGTTTTCAAATTAGATTTCCTAATGCCTGTGATGAGTGCACTTCAGCCTGTGATGGGCGTACATGGTGCTCGAGATGGGGACGTTTGTATACTATTGTGTGATGCGACTTCTATCCAGGGCTGGCAGCATGTGCACAGTTTAATCAAAGGGGAAGGGACCGAATACAAAGCTAACATGAGCGGGCCTATGATGGGGGGGGTGTATGCATTGTGCTCTTGGTGGGATGACAGACCTTGTACTGCTGACATGAGCTGTCATGTGTCCTCTACACTGCGCTCTGCCCGACTAGACGGTCCGACCGTGATGGCACCCTATAATGTGTAGGCCGGTCACCGTAAAAGTAAGAGAATTGGGATATATTCTCCAAAAATGGTATGTGTTATGGGATGCCTTGGAGCAGGGAAGCAATTGAAAGCAACACTTTTTTTTTTTTTTTTTTTTCTTTTACTTTATTCTGAGTTTATTTTTAAAAAATGCAAAACACTTATTACACATAATTCCTTTTTTTTTTTTTTTTTTTTTTTTTTTTTGACAGAATGAGGACAGATTAGAACCCCTGTCAAGTTTTCATTGCTGTTTGTGCCCACTTTTGGGAGATTCAATTTGTCATGTTTACAATTACCATTGAAAGTGAGAAAATCCCACATTTTTGGCTGTCCCCAGAACCATAATAAAGGACAAATCTTCCAATGGGGTCACTAGTTCTGTGGGATTCCCACACTTTAGAAAGGTTTCTACTAACTTCCTGTTTTTGGCTATAGAACAGGAAGTGAAAGGAAAATCTCCCCAATGGGACACAGATAAACAGGTCCCAGCTAATGATTTTGGCTGTGGACCTGCTAATCGACTGTAGTCAATCGAAGAACAGAATCCTGTGTTTACAAATGCACAGGACCTGTGTACACAGAGTATCAATCTGACTGTTTCTTCTCCGTCTTCTTCCGTCAGTAAAAGCAGTACATATTGCACTCAGTTAACTCCTTGATTGCCCCTAGTGTTAACTCCTTTCCAGCCAGTGTCGTCAGTACAGTTTAAGTGTACAGGGTTATCACTGATCACTGTATTAGTGTCACTAACAACATCAGTGTCCATTAGCGACCCTCCCAGCGAGTGTCTGTTAGTGCCAGATTTGGATAGGAATGTTTTTGCCTGCACAGGGATACTCCAGGCGCACAGTTAAATCCTCACTCCTCTGCAAAAAGTAAAAAATTTAACAAACTGTCTTTTTTTTTTTTTCTTAAAGCTGAACTCCACGCAGATATTGAAATAAAAACACCAGTGAAAGCAGTTTTATTAAAAATCAATAAAGCTTCAGTTTATAGTACACTAAAAAAAACAAAAGCTACCAGGGTTGTTCCCGTGAAAGAGTGTCTTGTGTGCTGGTGGCTGCTGTTCTTAAAGTCTTCAGTCCTCTGCCTTGCCTCTGGATACCACCTGCAGTACTGGATGATCATATAATTTAAGCTGCTGAGCCTTTGACAGGCACTCGTCAAATGCTGACTATTCCCACCCTTTCCGCCCTGTGCTCTATTTGCAGAAGCTGTACTATCTGTTCCTGCAATGAAATGCACTACATAAATATAGGAGGGGGGCCCTTTTATTCATCTGTCCGTCCTCCATTCAGAGGGCGCTTTTCATTGTGGGAATGGATATTATGGCTTCTATGAATGGAACAAGAGGAGGAAGAGAGGGCAGGCATAGTCGGCACTTGATCAGCGCTTGTCACATGTGCAGCCATTTACACTATATTGTCAAAAGTATTGCCTTTACACAAACTTTAATTGCATCCCAGTCTTAGGCCGCAGATTTTCCGACAACAAAATCCGATCGAACTTTTTCTGATCATGTGTAGAAAATTCTGCCGCACAAAGTGCCACGCATGCTCATAAAAAATTTGGAGACAAAAGCTATTGGCTACTGGCCTCTACATAGTCCCGTCGTACGTTTTGTACGTCACCTCGTTCCAAACCATCAGATTTTCCGACAACTTTGTGCGACCGTGTGTATGCAAGACAAGTTTCGGACAAAATCAACACGTACGACGAGCCCAAAAAATTGAAGTTCAATAGCCAGTGCGGCTCTTCTGCTTGATTCCGAGCATGCGTGGAACTTTGTGCGTCAGAATTGTGTACACACGATCAAATTTCCGACAACGGATTTTGTTGTCGAAAAATTTGAGATCCAGATCTCAAATTTTGTGTGTTGGAAAATGTCCGATGGAGCCTACACGCGGTCGGAATTTCCGACAAGTTCCCATCGAGCATGTTGCTATAGGAGACAGCATTCCTACACATGCAGATGTGGCATCTTGCTGGATGCCTTTCCTTGCATGGCTGTCCTCCTCCTGTTGAAGTCTTGGAGTCTGTAAATTAATCTTGCAACTACCTAAGGGTATCCTGGCCCTAACCCTCTCTCACAAAAGTTCTGAATTCTAAAAAATCTCTTTTGCATTCAAGAAGTGTCTGGCGCCAAATAACTTTAACTACCTTGCACCCACCATGCCTCACAACTCTCCATATTCAGAAGGATGTCGGCTATATCTGGCCCTGGAGGTTCTTATTAGACCGAAGGAGGCCTTGGGACCTTGCTACATATACAACAGGCTACAAAGTGCAAATGAATCGGCAGAACAGTTTGTGACAGATCCGAAACTAGCAGCCACAGACTGAAGTCAGACTCTTCCAAATAACAAGTTATTCAATGTGCTGACCTTACTCGAAGCAAAAGAATGAACATGGCAAGACCCAGTGAAGCGGCTCAAGCACAATTAAAACTCACGGCTGAAGCAGATATAGTGTATAAATTACACAAAGTTCAGACTTGTCATACATAGTCCCAACTTGATTGTGGCAGACAAAAATACCTTATAAAAGGCACGTGGTAGATGTATTAAATAATATACATGGCAAAACTGATCATCTAGATCGCCATTTAAAAAAATGTAATTTCCATGGTGAAGTGTTCTACTTGAAGTATATGTAGGACATTGGTGCAGTATCTTAGTCGCAGGTGACATCCTGCAGATGATTCCTCTCCTCTTTATACAATACAGAGATTGCTCAGGTGGCGACCGTGAATGTAGTTTTTCCTGAAAAGTCTGTTTAAAAAAGGACATGCTGAGGCAAAAATCTGTTTCTTCAGTACAGACAGAGATCAGCTGGAGCCGTTTTTCTTTTCTTATGATTTTCTGTTAGTTTATTTTTAAAGTCACAAAACCCACAACAGTAAAACCAGTCTGTATATGAGTAAAGCATGCTTGTTGTTCTCGCTGCGAAAGTTAATCCTCTGCATTGTCTAAAAAGGCTGTTTGATTCTGTCTTCTCTGATCCTCCCCTTTTACTGTCCCCAATCCTTCTGACAGAACAGACCCTTGGGGGGGGGGGGGGGATGCATGTGATCTGCACATTGCCAATAGGCACTGTCTAGACAGAGGGTCAGGGATCCTGCAGCCTCATGGTACAGTCAGAGGCGATTGAAAACTCCTCCTCCTATAAGTTTTAACCAGACACCTGATTAGAAGTCAGAAGACTGCTACAGACTGCTGATGGAAAAAGGTATTTAGCAGTTTATATTTACTAAAATGGATGCATTTCCATGTTTTCCCCCCCCCCACAGTCCCCACAGTGCTCTCCAGCCCCCCGCAGTGCTCCCCCACCCCCCACAGTACTCTCCAGCCCCCCCCGCAGTGCTCCCCACAGTACTCTCCAGCCCCCCGCAGTACTCTCCAGCCCCCGCAGTGCTCCCCCACAGTACTCTCCAGCCCCCCGCAGTGCTCCCCACAGTACTCTCCAGCCCCCCGCAGTACTCCCCACAGTACTCTCCAGCCCCCCGCAGTGCTCCCCACTCCCCCCCCCGCAGTACTCCCCACAGTACTCTCCAGCCCCCACAGTACTCCCCACAGTGCTCTCCAGCCCCCCGCAGTACTCCCCACTCCCCACAGTGCTCTCCACCCCCCACAGTGCTCCCCACTCCCCACAGTACTCCCCAGCCCCCTGCAGTGCTCCCCACAGTACTCTCCAGCCCCCTGCAGTGCTCCCCACTCCCCACAGTACTCTCCAGCCCCCTGCAGTGCTCCCCACTCCCCACAGTACTCTCCAGCCCCCCCCGCAGTGCTCCCCACTCCCCACAGTACTCTCCAGCCCCCTGAAGTGCTCCCCACCCCCCACAGTACTCTCCAGCCCCCGTGCTCCCCCCCACAGTACAGTGCTCTCCAGCCCCCCGCAGTGCTCCCCACCCCCACAGTACTCTCCAGCCCCCGCAGTGCTCCCCACAGTGCTCTCCAGCCCCCCGCAGTGCTCCCCACAGTACTCTCCAGCCCCCCGCAGTGCTCCCCACAGTACTCTCCAGCCCCCCGCAGTACTCCCCACAGTACTCTCCAGCCCCCTACAGTGCTCCCCACCCCCCACAGTACTCCCCACAGTGCTCTCCAGACCCCCACAGTACTCCCCACAGTGCTCTCCAGCCCCCCGCAGTGCTCCCCACTCCCCACAGTACTCTCCAGCCCCCCGCAGTGCTCCCCACTCCCCACAGTACTCTCCAGCCCCCTGCAGTGCTCCCCACAGTACTCTCCAGCCCCCTGCAGTGCTCCCCACTCCCCACAGTACTCTCCAGCCCCCTGCAGTGCTCCCCACTCCCCACAGTACTCTCCAGCCCCCCGCAGTGCTCCCCACTCCCCACAGTACTCTCCAGCCCCCTGAAGTGCTCCCCACCCCCCACAGTACTCTCCAGCCCCGTGCTCCCCCCCACAGTACAGTGCTCTCCACCCCCCACAGTGCTCCCCACCCTCCACAGTGCTCTCCAGCCCCCATCCCAGTGCTCTCCAGCCCCCATCCCAGTGCTCTCCAGCCCCCATCCCAGTGCTCTCCAGCCCCCTCCATGCTCCCCACCCCCACTCTCACAAGCTCCCCCCAGCACTCTCCACTCCCCCCTGCATTTTGCCCCCACCCATGTGCTCTCCAACCCCACCAGTGCTCTCCAGTCCCCCGTGCTTTCCACCCCTGTACTTTCTGGCCCCAATGGGTGCTCTCAAGCTCCCCCCCATTGCTCTCCACTCCCCCCTGCTCTTTGTACCCCCCAGTGCTCTCCAGCCCTGTTTTTCTGCCCCCCCAGTGCTCTCAAGCTCCCGTCTAGTGCTCTTCGCCACCCCACACTCTTACCCCCCCCCAGTGCTCTCAGCCTCCCGTGCTCTCCACCCCTGTTATTTTTGCCCCCCCCCAGTGCTCTGCACTCCCCACCCTCCGTGATCGCCACTCCCCCCTGCTCTTTGCCCCCACCCATGTGCTCTCCAACCCCGCCAGTACTCTCTGCTTCCCCTTATCTCCAGCTCCCACCCAGTGCTCTCCACTTCCCCAGGACCAGGGGACATGCTGACTGGGGCCGGAAAGTGAGGACGGCTGAAGGTGCAGGTGGCCCGGGACCACTCCATCTCACAGCAAAGAGATCCTCTGGAAGGAGCCACTGTCCCCATCCAAAACAAGAACAGCCCCTGCCTGCTGCTGGCCATCATGGATATCCTGCTGGCATGCAAGGTACTGTACCGAGCATCAACAACACACCTTCCCACAGACAGGGACTGCAGACTTGGACATGGGACACAGGAGGGGCTGCAATGATGGGCACAGTGAGGCTGCAATGATGGGCACAGTGAGGCTGCATTCATGGGCACAGTGAGGCTGCATTCATGGGCACAGTGAGGCTGCATTCATGGGCACAGTGAGGCTGCATTCATGGGCACAGTGAGGCTGCTTTCACGGCACAGTAAAGCTGCATTTGATGGGCACGGTGAGGCCGCAATGGTGGGCACGGTGAGGCCGCAATGGTGGGCACGGTGAGGCCGCAATAGTGGGCACAGTGAGGCCACAATGGTGGGCAGTGCTGGGCACAGTGAGGCCGCATTCACGGGCAGAGTAAAGCTGCATGGGCACAGTGAGGCTTCATTTGATGGGCTCTTCATTTGATGGGCACAGTGAGGCATGCACTGGCGAGGCTGCATTTGATGGGCACTGGCTGCATTTGATGGGCACAGTGAGGCTGCATTTGATGGGCACTGTGAGGCTGCATTGAGCTCTTGTATCATGTCTGCAGTCTCTGAGGGAGTCTGAAGAGGAGTCAAGAGTGGGAGCGCCGCCAGGATGGGGATCATGGGAGAAGTCAGACATGTATGGACTGTGGAGAGGAAACTATGGGATCAGAGCCACCAAGCTGGAGCCGACTGACTGCATGATGCACCTGAGAGGAGGTGAGGGGGGGGGGGTCACTGATGTAAGGGGGGGGAGTGAGTACAATAATGTAAGGGGGCACTGATATAAAGGATTTCCCCCTTATATCAGCCCCCCCCCCCTGGGAAGCCCCCCCCCCCCCCCCCCACACGTTCTGAGTTCCTGGGGTCCCCCTTGATGATTGACCACTTTTAACTGTCTTTTTTATATATAATACAGTCTTCAAATGTGCTTTAAAATGTATGGTTTTCCCTTTCTCGAACCAGAAAATAATGAGGTTGTGCTGTTGCGCTTTAATGCATTCTCTGCCTTCTCTCTTTCTGCATGCACAGGACACAGAGGCAGCAGCGGTGAACCATTGGCTCCTGCTGCTGTCAATCAAAGCCTGTGAGGAGGGAGCTGGGAGCGCCAGTGGACACTCATACTGGCTCAGGAGCAAAGCCTGCTGGTAGGCCACCATAGGAAGGAGCTGAGAGCGCCGGTGGGGGACCCCAGAAGAGGTTGTTTGGGGCCACTTTAATACAGTAGGAATCGGTAAACATTAGCTTTGGCGTCCTACAAACTCATCTCTGACCTGAACTCCCTCCTTTTTTTTGTAATTCACTGAGCTGTATAATTCCCATCCAATGTATTCTTTTTGCTGTCTATGTCCTGCTGGAGAGATTTACCATCGCTTCCTGTCCTGGAGGTGAACCATGAAACCAGAGGAAATCTCACCAAAGTGATGGGAATTCTCTATGTAGAGAGTATATGTTCCCATTGGATAATTTGGTGACAACTCTGACATTTTGCATTTATCCTCACTTTTATGCCTTTAGTGACAATGGTCACTGTGACAGAGGTCAATTCCCACAGTGGGGACACAGATGGCAATAAAAATTTAACCGAGTCTAGTGCTTTCATAGTCCTGCAGCCTATCTACATATAGCTGTGCAGTCTCTAGTCGGCACCAAAGTTGGCCATGATGCACAATGCTCAGACAAGCTCCTTCTCTACCACAACACTACAAGTCTGCTTGTGATGAGGACTGTGAATGTTGTCCCTTTGTGCCAGAATAAGGCACTGCAGTGGGAGCATTGGAAGCCAATTTCTTCTAAGAGAAAAGAGGAATTAATACAAAAAAAATAATAAATTTCCAAGTGAAAATTGGCTAAAAATCCCCACACATGGCCATAGAGGACTATAGTTTAGAGAGAACAGTGTGTAACTGGCCTTTAAGCAGAGACGATGATTACATTTCTAAAAATTTACTTAATCGTGAGGAGAATTTACAAATCTGAATATAAAATGCACTAATAAATCTGGAATGGTTATCAATTAAACTTATAAAAGCCACGTCAAAAAAAAATTCTAGGCAACTGTTACAATGATGGCTCAAATGTGTATTTATTGAAATTATGCCATGGTTTCCTTTATATTAAACTGCCTTTCATGTGGTTTCATGTCCAAGAACTGACTGTTGGTTTGGAAGAACGAATGTCACTGATACATAACTGGTGTTGACTTGGCTGTTTGCACAGCAAGCGGATGTCTTGACAGCCTTCATGCCATTTACACGAGTTGATGGCTGTAGTTTTCATACAGCATATGGAAGTTACTTGGCAAGCCTGACTATGAAATGTAGAGTAGGCAGATTGAGTGAACTGGAACACAAGAAACAAGTGTACGTCATTAGTGTCTGGCCTTCAAATTAACATTTTCAGTGTTCTAAGTGATAACCACAGGTCTTCTGTAGTACTTTCATTGCCAACGCTCTTCAGAATTACTATTCGATTAGGACATATCTCAATAGGTGATATTAGGGCTGAAACAACTAATCGATTAATTGATTATGAAATTAATCGATTAATCGGCCAGTAACATAATGGGGTTAAAAACAAAAAAAACTAAAATTAGCAAATAATTGCTACTGTAACTATTACATGGTTCTACAGTAAAAAAATGAACCCCTTACAGTAGTTATTATCTGCTTTTTTTTTGTACTATAAAGGGCTAATTTAGTTGTTTTTTTTTACCCCATTATGGTACTCTTGGTTCACATCTATGTGTTTTTTGGTGCTTTTTGCAGAAACGCACTACAGTTCATTTACATGGTTTCCTATGGGACACGTTCACATCTATGCTTTTTTCAGCCGCTGCGTATTTGCAAAGGGTCAGGGACACACAAAGCAATTTTGTGTTTTTTTTTTTTTTTTTTTTTTTTTTAACCTGCCCAACAACTAATTGGCCAAAAAAAAAAAAACGCAAATCGCAGCAAAATCACGTGCGCAAAAATCAAAACGCACAGCAAAAAGTACTGCATTAACAGATCAAAAGCAAACTGCATAGGTGTGTACCGAGCCTTATGCTGGCCACACGGATCAATTTTCAGATAAGAGTATTCGGACAAAAAAATCTTTGTAGATTCGCTGAATGAAAGAATGTTTGAAATTTTCACTTGTTTTTAACATTCTGTTTTTAAAATGAATGTAATTTCTTAACGAAAACCACATACACTGTCTGAAAATTTATTTGACCAAGAAGTTTTCTATTTCCAAATTTTCCCATCACTGGTTGAAAATTAACGTTTTGACCCCACTAACGATTAGAAAATCAAACGAACGTTCTTAATACATTTTTTTTTTTGAAGGAAGACTTTGTTTTTTTAAATAAAAAAATTTGATCTGAGTCTGATGATATTTACCAGATTCACCCTTTAATAGTATATACAGTATATATCCTCCAATAGTGTATATATACAGTATATCTCTTCTAATAGTATATACAGTATATATCTCTTCTCAGAGTGCATTAGAGATTTTGCTCCCCAACCATATAGTTGGTTATTTATATTTACCATAGAGATATTAAAGAATAAATTGCCTTTTTTTTTTTTTAAACTTTACATATTAACTAAATTTTAAACCACACTTTTTTTTTTTTTTAAGGTTATTAGCCGATTAATCAAAACAATAATCGGCCAGCTAATCGATTATGAAAAAAAATTGTTGCAGCCCTAGGTGATATCATGATAGAGTACATGCTATGGACCTTTTAGATGCTCACTTTCTCTGAAGGACACTACAAAGTCCCCCTCCCCAACCTAACCAACTGACACCAAGTCTAACAATAAACAAACCCTTAAAGTGTACCACCAAAATGATTTCTATTCTTTTGATAGAAGGATCACCCCCCTACACTTTCCTTTTTAACAGTAACATTTTAGGTTTCCTATCACTTTCTGTACTGGCGACTGTTACCTCCGAGACAAAAGGATTGATTTACTAAAACTAAAGAGTGCATGTTAGCCAATCGGCTTTTAACTTCAGCTTGTCCAATTAAGTTTCGACAAAAAAAAAAAAAACTGGAAGCTGATTCGTTTCTTTTCAGAGCTGCAGCATATTTTGCACTCTACAGTTTTAGTAAATCAACCCCATAGTGACAATTAATGTATATCCACTGGAAACATACCGTGGTAAAATCTTGAGAAAAAAATGTTTCTACTCCACACTAAAAATTAACATATTGGCTGGAGATTGACATTAAAGCGGAGTTCCGCCTGAAAACAATTAAGTCAGCAGCTACAAATACGGCAGCTGCTGACTTTTGTAAAATAAGGACACTTGCTTTGTCCAGGGCACCCGCGATGTCCTCCCCCGAGGCTGACATGTCCCTCAGCACTGGGTGGAGGTGCCGGCATTGCTAGTAAGGGAATTGCGAAGAGATGCCTTGCGGCTTCACAGTCTGGTTCCCTACTGCGCAAGCGCGAGTCACGCTGCACATTCTTAGTAGTCCCTACTGTCTTCTGGGACTTGTTTGTCTCAAAGACAGTGGCGGGGGGGCTAGGGAGGGGCCGGACATGGCGTAGATCGCTGCAGATACTGCGGCAATATTTTGCCGGAAGTGTGAGCAAATACCTGTATTAGACAGTCCGGGAGGAATCCTGACTGCATAAGTTCAATTTTTTTGTGGAACTCTGCTTTAAAGTAGAAAAAAAATATAAACCGGCCTTTAAATGTTGCTCCCTCATTGCCCTCCATTGCCCCTGCAATCTAAGCACTGAACTGTGATAGCTGATCCAGTTGTGGCAAGATAGATGCAACTTGCAGTCTCGGTAGAATAAGCAGACAGTGACTTGATCCAAATGATATCTTGCAGATTGTAGAAAGGTTTAAAGGATAAGTTCACCTTTGAAAAGAGTTGCATGTTTTACCCAGTTTTTAACATGTTCCAACTGCTGCAGTGTCTCCCTGTAGTGACCCGAGCCTGAGGTCTTCTTCCTGATCTCACTGTGGTATTTAACCACTTCAGCCCCAGAAGTTTTAACCCCTTTAAAGACCAGGCCATTTTTTGTGCTATGGCACGGTGACGCTTTAACTGACAATTGCGCGTCGTGTTTTTTTAACTTTTTGCTATAATAATTATCAAAAAAAAAAAACAAATTTCTTCATCAGTTTATGCCAATATGTATTCTTCTACATATTTTTGGTAAAACAAATCGCAATAAGCATATATTGATTGATTTGCGCTAAAGTTATAGCATCTACAAAATAGGGGATAGATTTATGGCATTTTTATTTATTTTTTTCCAATGGTTTTTATTGGTTTTAACATATAGAATGTACAATAAACATTTTTGAAGATGCAAAATAAGGGTACATGTCTTGGCCAACACGGCTCGCAAAACAATAAGAACATTATGCCAACCACAGTGTTACTTTGCTTAATATTCCTAAAGTGATCAGATAATTTCAACCAATTTCGTCTAAACACACCCCATCTGTGATTTGGACTTCATTACAAAAAACATGGCTTAACAACAAACAGAAACATACAGTGGTGTGAAAAAGTGTTTGCCCCCTTCCTCATTTCCTGTTCCTTTGCATGTTTGTCACACTTAAGTGTTTCGGAACATCAAACCAATTTAAACAATAGTCAAGGACAACACAAGTAAACACAAAATGCAATTTGTAAATGAAGGTGTTTATTATTAAAGGTGAAAAAAAATCCAAACCATCATGGCCCTGTGTGAAAAAGTGATTGCCCCCCCTTGTTAAAACATACTATAACTGTGGTTGTCCACACCTGAGTTCAATTTCTCTAGCCACACCCAGGCCTGATTATTGCCACACCAGTTCACAATCAAGGCATTATTTAAATAGGAGCTGCTTGACACAGTAAGGTCCACCAGAAGATCCTTAAAAGCTACACATCATGCCGAGACCCAAAGAAATTCAGGAACAATTGAGAAAGAAAGTAATTGAGATCTATCAGTCTGGAAAGGGTTATAAAGCCATTTCCAAAGCTTTGGGAATCCAGCGAACCACAGTGAGAGCCATTATCCACAAATGGCGAAGACATGGAACAGTGGTGAACCTTCCCAGGAGTGGCCGGCCGCCCAAAATTACCCCAAGAGCGCAGCGATGACTCATCCAAGAGGTCACAAAAGACCCCACAACAACGTCCAAGGAACTGCAGGCCTCACTTGCCTCAGTTAAGGTCAGCGTTCATGCCACCACCATCAGGAAAAGACTGGGCAAAAATGGCCTGCATGGCAGAGTTCCAAGGAGAAAACCACTGCTGAGCAAAAAGAACATCAAAGCTCGTCTCAATTTCTCCACAACACATCTTGATGATCCCCAAGACTTTTGGGACAACATTCTGTGGACCGATGAGACAAAAGTGGAACTCTTTGGAAGGTGTGTGTCCAAGTATATCTGGCGTAGAAGGAACACTGCATTTCAGAAAAAGAACATTATACCAACAGTAAAATATGGTGGTGGTAGTGTGATGGTCTGGGGCTGTTTTGCTGCTTCAGGACCTGGAAGACTTGCCGTGATAAAAGGAACTATGAATTCTGCTGTCTACCAAGAGATCCTGAAGGAGAATGTCCGACCATCTGTTCGTGTACTCAAGCTGAAACGAACTTGGGTTCTGCAGCAGGACAATGATCCTAAACACACCAGCAAGTCCACCACCGAATGGCTGAAGAAAAACAAAATGAAGACTTTGGAGTGGCCTAGCCAAAGTCCTGACCTGAATCCTATTGAGATGTTGTGGTATGACCTTAAAAAGGCCGTTCATGCTCGAAAACCCTCTAATGTAACTGAATTAGGACAATTCTGCAAAGATGAGTGGGCCAAAATTCCTCCAGGACGCTGTAAAAGCCTCATTGCACGTTATCGCAAACGCTTGGTTGCAGTTGTTGCTGCTAAGGGTGGCCCAACCAGTTATTAGGTTTAGGGGGCAATCACTTTTTCACACAGGGCCATGATGGTTTGGATTTTTTTTCACCTTTAATAATAAACACCTTCATTTACAAATTGCATTTTGTGTTTACTTGTGTTGTCCTTGACTATTGTTTAAATTGGTTTGATGTTCCGAAACACTTAAGTGTGACAAACATGCAAAGGAACAGGAAATGAGGAAGGGGGCAAACACTTTTTCACACCACTGTAAACGAAAGAAAATAAAAGAAAATAAAATAAAAATATATCCGTTTAGACACTTATTGCCCCTGGAGTTGCCCCAACTATACGTATTATCTTATGCCCTGGGGCATTTTTATTTTTTATTAGTAATGGCAGTGATCAGCAATTTTTTTTTATTATTATTTTATTTTTATTCCCCAGTACTGCGACATCGCGGCTGACAGATCGGACACTTTTGACACTTTTTTTTGGGACCAGTGACATTTATACAGCGATCAGTGCTATAAAAATGCACTGATTACTGTATAAATGACACTGACAGGAAAGGGGTTAACACCAGGGTCAATCAAAGGGTTAAGCGTGTCCTAGGAAGGTTCTTTCTATCTGTGGAGGGGGGGGTGGACTCACTGGGAGTAGAAAGATCGCTGTTCCTAATCACTAGGAACAGATGGTTACACTGTAGTGCGGGGATCTGCTTTGTTTACAACTTTTTCCTCTCTGTGGAGTGATCACGGGTGGCCAGCAAGCATCGAGGGCGCAAGTGCCCACTGTATCTATTACACAAATCGCCGTATTTGCTCAATAGAGCTGCCCTGTTGCAGTATAATTGCGGCGGCTGGTCAAGTGGTTAAAAACATTGTGTCTGACCGCCTGGCCATGTCATTCATTCAGAGTTCTGTGAATGGGAAAACTAGAAGTGCTGACAGCCTTTGCAGCTGTTGAATGGTAGTTCTTAAACTACCAAGGCGCTGTTGAGCTCCCTAGGTAGCATATCGATGCTTCCGGTCAGTTTGTGACTGCCTGCTCGTATGGCTTATGCGCAGACAGCTTACACAGTCTACAGGAGTCCTGCATTCCACCAGCGATCTGCTGATGCTTTACAGTCTCCTAGTTAAAAAAAAAAAAAAAAAGAAAGATGTGGATTTATTTTTTTCTTTAAATGTGAACTTCTCCTTTAATCCAAAACGTTTGTAGATCTGCGCAGATAGACATCAGATGCGTGTAGGTAAAAAAAAAAAAAATCTGGTTTGTTTAGCTCCAGCAATTACACATGCTTGACACAGAAACTAAAGCCTGGTACTCACTGAGTCTTTTCCCCCGTTCAACCCAGCAGGTTGATTGAAAAAAAAAAAAAAAACTGTCAGCTCCAGTTGGAGCCGCTGTACTAACAGCCCCTGGTTTTCCAGCATGCTCGTCTGACAGAAGCCGCCCAAACGGCTGGCTTCTGTTGGACCTGCTGCCATACACATGGGCCGGAATTAAAAAACCTAGTCAAACAAAACTCCAATCTTGGGACATGTATATACACTATACAGGGGATCCCCTAGTTACAAACATCTGACTTACAAACGACTCCTACTTGCAAACGGAGGGAGACAACAGGAAGTGAGAGAAAATCTCCCCCTAGGAAGGGAAATTCACTCCTGTAAGAGTTATTATGGGAAAAAGGTACCTCCACTGATGCTTTTTTATCAAGGCTTGTTTCCACAACAACCCAACATTTTCAAAATCCAATTGTCATTGGGACAGGAAGTGAGGTGAAATCTTCTGAACAGGGGCACAGACAGAAAAACAAACTTTACAGGGGTGTTAATCCTTCCCTATGCTATCCAAAAAGCTTAAAAATCGTTTTTCTTGCTGGAACTACACTTAAAAAATGTACCTGTTCCGACTTACAAACAGATTCAACTTAATAACAAACCTACAGACCCTATCATGTTTGTAACCCGGGGACCCCCTGTGTTACCAAAAGTATTGGGATGCCTGCCTTTACGCACATGAACTTTAATGGCATCCCAGTCTTAGTCCATAGGGTTCAATATTGAGTTGGCCCACCCTTTTCCGTTTTTTTTTTGGACCTGCTGATGTCGCCCGGCATTCGGCTTTTGTGTATGGGGGCTTAAGGACACACTGAAAAGAGAGTGAGACTAGCCATACAGAGCATATCCTAGCTATGGAGTGATGAAGGGACAACATTATTTAAAGGCAAACAACAATGCATGTGTAACATAAAAACCCCACATGCATTTTGTAATATTGCAATGTAAATACCTTTTTTTTATTTTAGTGGGAGAAAACTCTCTTCCCCCACCAACAGCTAGTATTGCAGACAACTGCAGGTGGCTTTGTGTAATTAAACCCCATTGTTGGCCCTCCATACCCAATGGAACCTGAGCTTTGCGGTCTCCCTTATATGGTACATAATGGGTCATAAGCTGCTGACCCACTGGCTTCTATACTTTTGAGTCCCTGCATTGAAACCAATATGCAGCTTAAAAAGTCATAGCAAATTGGTCACGATTATCTGGATTCTTGTTCCAGTCAGTGAATCAAAGTATTGAAGCAAGAAAATGAGTAAGACAGCTAGGTAACTAAAATGTTTAGAAGGAAATGCACAGCAATGGAAGCCTCTAAATTTGTCTTATGACTGGTTTAAAGAAAACCTTTCATTTGTTGCAAAACAAAAATGTCAATTGCTCTTCTCAAATTTTTAACAAGCTTTTTTAATAAGGTGAACATGGTAGGGGCTTTTCACAGAGCAAACACAATGCAGATAATTTCTTCCACTCATACCAGCTAGTCAGAAAGACAAAATCCACTGCAGCAATTGGCTTAAAAAAATAAAGTGGTACATTTGCAAATGTACGTGGGGGTCACACTGCCTCCTCCAAAGCTCCTCTGTGAAGTGTGGTCCTTTAAATCTAGTCAAACAAAACTCCAATCTTGTATACTATATTACCAAAAGTATTGGGATGCCTGCCTTTACACGCACATGAACTTTAATGGCATCCCAGTTTTAGTCCAAAGGTTAAATTTTAAGTTGGCCCACCCCTTGCAGCTATAACACCTTCAACTCTTCTGGGAAGGCTGTCCACAAGATTTAGGAGTGTCTATGGGAATGTTTGACCATTCTTCTAGAAGCGCATTTGTGAGGTCAGGCACTGACGTTGGCTTGCAGTCTCCTCCACTCTAATTCATCCCAAAGGTATTCTATCAGGTTGAGGTCTCTGTGCAGGCCGGTCAAGTTTCCTCCACCCCAAACTCTTTCATCCATGTCTTTATGGACCTTGCTTGGTAACTGGTCTAAAACATTTAGTGGAGGGGGGATTATGGTGTGGCCTTGTTTTTCTCTGTTTAGTATGTCTCTGTTCCAAATCTACTTGTGTTTGTTTATTGCAATATCCTTGAAGTAGAGATTTTCCCGCACTTCCTGTCTGGAGACCACCTTTTACCAGGACATTGAGGGATTGCGCAAAAAAGTCCTGACTGAGGGTCACAAAGACCAGCTATCCTCTCTTCCAATGTCATCCTAATGAATCCATGTTTTTTTTGTTTTTTTCCTTTTAAACATTTATATTAGCAATTTTTAATACAAAACAAAAATAGTTGAGCATAGCAGTGTGTATGTGAAATCGGGTATATAAAATGAGAGAAGTGGATAATCTGTAACCCAACTGAAAGGCACTACGTGAATTCTTTGGGTGAACAGGACAGGACTATCCGGGTGGTCTAGTATGGATCTCTATTGACGAGATCTGATTCAAAGGAATACCCCAACCACTAGCGGCTCCTAATCTAAAACCACCCTGTATATGGAACACTAACCGGGGGAAGTATGAGTATCAACTGATGGATGGTCACGGGTCCTCCCCAGGGGCTGCACATGTCCCACTTCTCTGGGATCACACTGTGGAAGCGCGTGTCACCCCTAGGGTGCCCATGACCAACCTCTTCCTAGGTGGTGCTACGCACCTTCTGATGAGCTTCCGCCCACCAAATTAAGAGTGAGTTTGAAGGAAATTAAATTGTTCTTGGAGGGGATTCCAGGAGGACTAAACCCTGATAACCCATCCACAACTTATTGCCATTTCTGCAACAAAGAAAACAATGGATATGGCATATCTTAAAAAATGAGTGGGAGCAGAGTGTCACAGTTAGGGGGAAGGAAAAAGGTGTGAAAAAGGGTGAGGAGAAGGAAAGGGAAAGAGTCAACATTGAGTAAGTGCTTTCATTGGTCCCTGTGGTACTCCGTGAAGAATCAAAATATTACAGCACATTGCCCAAGGTTCCCAAGTTTCGGTAAACTTTACTATTTGGCCATTAAGTTTCGCAACTATTTGTTCCTGTGCCATGATCCAGGAGACTTTTCTCCTGAACCCCCTAAAGGAGACTGTGGGTTGTTTCCAGGCTTTGGCAATGGTAATTTTGGCTCCCAATAAAATGAAGTAGACCAGAGCTTGCGATAATTTAGCTAGAGCTGGAATACATCTATTTAATAGTGCAATGTTAGGGTCAGGGGACACTGTTACCCCAGTGATTGTGCTGATGGTACGGAATACTTTCTGCCAGAAAGATCTAATGCGAGGGCATGACCACCATGTGTGGATCATTGTACCCTCCAGCTCACATCCTCTGTAGCATAATAGAGATGATCCCGGGAGGATTACCGCCAGTCTAGCGTGGACATAATACCACCTATTCAAAACTTTGAGACTAGCCTCAATAAGGGAGATGTTGAGAATACCTTTTGTATGCTCGTTTGGATGCGTAAAACCAGTCCTGAGCAGTCCAAGAGCTGCTAGTCTCATCCTCCCAAGCCTGCGCATAGGAAGGCTTGTCTGAGTCCGCCATCAATGCTGTATAGATCAAGGAGATTCCCCCCTCTGAGCTTCCATGTTATAAAACCACTGTTCGTAGGGAGTGATTGTGGGGAGTTCCTTTTTATTGGACCAAAGTGTGTGAAGGAAATGGGAAATTTGGGAGAATCTAAATAATTCTGAATCCAGCATATCCAATTTCTTCTTACAATGTGGTAGGGTAGGAGGGCCCCCCTGGGAGAGAGTGACCGATCCTGTAGAGGCCTTTATCCGTCCACCATTGGAACGCTTTAATGTTCATCCCTGGTGAGAAATCAGCATTATGGAACAAATGGGTTAATGGCTTCATTTGTGAAGTCAGGGTGTGCTGTGAGTAGACCTTGGAGCAAAGATCCACCGAGTGGGAGAGAGTAGGGGATAGGATGGCTGGCCTAAGTTTAGAATTGCATCCAAGAAGAAAGTCTTTGGTGTTAAAAGGAGTTGATTGCCTTTCCATCGAGAGCCGTTCAGGCTTCGGGACCCTAGTGTAAGTCACTGAAATTTGAGCCGAGTGGTGCTGCCTGGAAATATCCCTATAAATTTGGCAGACCTAGCCCTCACTGAGATTTCAGGCGAAGAAGAATTTTGGAAGGACATCCTTTGTTACCCCATACAAAGTGAACAATCTCTGATTGAAATTTTTTTTTTTTTTTTTTTTGCTTGTTTTGTTTTTTATCCCGTCTCATTTATTTCATTTTGCTGATTTTATATACCAGTTTAATGTGTTGTCATGGAATTTTGTTTTCTTTTACAACTTTCTGTAAGTTGCTTTTCACTCCACTGAGCCCGATTACCAAAAATAAGAAAGAATAAACTCTTCAGCAGAAGAAAGTGTAAAGGACAGGTTGCCAGGCAACACAGGTTTTGGGTTTTTGGTTTTAGAAAAAAAACTTCCAAGAAATACACAAGAGCACACATTGAACCATCTCATTGTTAGCACATTTTGGAATATACAGTTGAAATCTGTGAAGCATAAGGAAATGAGAACGTTGTTTTAAGAGGATTATATTTGGCAAATGCTTCCGAGTTTGAAAGGGTTTCTTTTTTGTTGCAAATATAAATGATTAGGCTGAGGAATTGCTGCATCTGAATGAACATATATGTCAAGGCAAAGTATGCAAGGTTGAGGTGAATGGAAAATGCAGTCCTGTGTAGTAAGATTGGCACTAACTCGCTATATGAAACATTGGTATTCCATAGAAATGTAACACTGGTAGGATATTTGGTGTTGTCAATAATTTCCCCACAGTGCCATTGGTTCGTAATTGGTAAGAAGTGTCATGCAAAATGTCGTAACCTCAGCCAATGAGCTGCTTTTCATTAGCCAGTTATCACTGATACTTAATTTTTCTGACGGACTTCAGAATGTTAAGGACAATTTTGTTGAGAGCAAAACTTGCCATTGCATTTCAAGTGGTTGTAAACCCCAGACATGAAATATGAACAAAGCATATTCCTCTATAGTGTGTATTTGTCTCAATTAAGAGCATGAAGTGTCACTTTTGTGTGCTGCCTCTTTCTTCAGAACTTTGAACAGATGTTGAAAAGAGAAGGCTGCAGTCATTTCACTAGGTATGGGTAAGGGTTTACAACCTCTTTAAAGTAGTTGTAAACCTTTTACATACCACTTTTACCTACAGGTAAGCCTACACGGTTAAGGAGCTATTTGCCTAAAAAGGGGCACCGATTTCTGCGGCACATTCGCGCCGTTGACAACGACGCAAGCGCACTGAGCATGCCGTCAGTAAAGGCTAACATGCCGTCATGTCTTCCGATACCCGGAAGGAAGATGGACGCTTCGTGGAAGAGGGGACATCGGTGACATCGCTGGCTCCTGTGTCATGTAAGTCACACATAATGGGCTACTATGCGATGCCATATCCGGAGGAACTTGGCATGAGTATCTGCTAGCACGGCAGTAAGTTTCTCATTCACCATAATGTCGTTCACGCTGTTTTTAACTGCTTCAAAGCTAAGGGCCGGGGTCTACCAAGCCCGTGCTATGGTCAGTTTAGTTGCAGTAAAGATGTGTGCCGCCAGTTGACGTTCAGGACGAAGAAGTTCCGCGATGGGTTTCCACAATAGGGCCTCGAAAGGGTCCCTCTTTATAGTGGTGTTGAAAAGTAACGCGTATACTCTGATCCACAGTCTGCGTACCCTGGGGCAGGACCACCAGATGTGCGCCATTGTGCCCTCTTGAGAGCACCCACGGAAGCATAACGGGGAATAGGACGGGATGAATCTAGCCGGGGTGTAATACCACCTATAAAAGTCCTTGTAGGCGTTTTCCAAGAAAAGGACATTTTTGGAGCATTTGGTTAGCGCCGTGGTCATTCTTCACCAGTCATCTGGCTCTAGTTGTCTCCCAAGTTCGGCCTCCCATTGGAGATGATAAGGTCTCAGTGGTGGTTTCCTAGAGCTTATTATAGCCGAGTATATGAGTGATATCATACCCGAGGATTGAGGACGTGATCTACACAAACTTTCAAAGGGGGTCATGGCATAGGGAGTAGGTTGGGATCTTATTAGTTTTTGGAGAAAGTGTGGGAGTTGTGTATAGCTATAATATTCCTTTAGGGGGATGTCGTGTGAGGAGTGTAGGGCTGCGAATGGGACAACTTTAGTCGGAGTGAGCAAGGAATGAACGTCCACAAAGTCGTGGTCAGTCCACCATGCAAACTGTAAGGGATTATCACATCCCGGCGGGAACAACGGGCAATGAAGGAGACGGAGTAAGGGGAGATGGGGAGAAATCAGGCCTGCTGAGAACTTAACTGCATCCCATAACCGTAAGGAATGAGTCAAGCATGGACCCATGGTAGATGGGCGATGAGCTTTAGGGAGCCAAGGGAGGGAAGCCAAGGGGACCGGGTGGGAATCCACCAGATCAATAATGGCCCATAGTGGCATTTGGTGTTTCTCGTGGAGATGAGCGAGTGGGGCGATACCGGCTGCCGTATAGTAGGCTTGCAGGTTTGGGACTGAAAGGCCTCCCTCCATTCTATGTGCGTAGAGCACCTGTCGTTGTATCCTGGGCTTTGTCTTACCCCAAACAAAATGCATGATCTTGCGTTGATGAATTCGGAGGATATGGGAGGGTATCTGGACCGGTAAAACTCGAAAATAGTAAAGCAGTTTCGGGAGGTATGCCATGCGTACCGTCGCTATTCTGCCGAACCAGGATAATGGGAGAGTGGACCAAGAATCAAGCAAGTTTGTCAATTTCCGCAATAGTGAGGGGTAATTGGCTTGGTAAAGACCCAAGTAACTAGGAGTGAGTTTGACCCCCAGGTAGGGTAGCGAGTTCGTCCATTGGAAGGAAAATGCCGACTTCAATGCTTCCAGCTCCGAGGGCCGGAGATTAATTGACATGGCTTTGGATTTAGCCGGGTTAACAGATAGACCCGATAACGTGGCAAAGGTATCCAAAAGGGACATCAAGTTGGGGAGGGAGATTCTGGGTTTAGTGACTGACAACAGAATGTCGTCCGCATATAGGGTTAGTTTATGCGAGGTCCCCGCCACTTCCACCCCTGTTATGTCGACGTGCGATCGAATAAATTTGTTTCTTTCTAACCCTTAAATGATTTCTATTAATGTTCTCCACCATCACAGTATAATGTTTACCTATAGTCTGGTTAGAGCCGGTTCACACAGGGACAACACGACTTCCAGAGCGACTTTTTGAGGCAACGTGGACACGACTTGAGTATGAATAACAGCGCGACTTGGAGCGACTTCAACACGACTTGGGGCGACTTGCAACACGATTTTAAGTCGCCCCAGGCAAGGCGACTTTGGCCGTGGCCAATCGCAGAATAATCAGCTCTCGAGGGGAAACTCCTCCACGCCAGATTTTAAATAACAAAACAATATGAGTTCCCCCTCCAAGAGCATACCAAGCCCTTTGGTCTGGTATGGTTTTTAAGGGGAACCCCCTACGCGAAAAAAACGGCGTGGGGGTCCCCCCAAAATCCATACCAGACCCTTATCCGAGCACGCAGCCCGGCCGGTCAGGAAAGGGGGTGGGGACGAGCGAGTGCCCCCCTCCTGAACCGTGCCAGGCCGCATGCCCTCAACATGGGGGGGATGGGTGCTTTGGGAAAGGGGGCACCCTGTGGCCCCCCCACCCCAAAGCACCTTGCCCCCATGTTGATGAGGACAAGGGCCTCTTCCTGACTACCCTGACCATTGGTTGTCGGGGTCTGTGGGCGGGGGGCTTATCGGAATTCAGGAGCCCCCTTTTAATAAGGGGGCACTCAGATCCCGGCCCCCCACCCTATGTGAATGAGTATGGGGTACATCGTACCCCTACATATTCACCTGGGGAAAAGAGTCAATAAAAAAAAACGCACTACACAGGTTTTTAAAGTAATTTATTAGGCAGCTCCGGTGGTCTTCTTCCGACTTCGGTGGTCTCTTCCGACTCCTTCGCGCTCTTCAGCCTCTTCTCCCCCTCTCCGGTTTTTCTTCCGGGCTCCTCCGCTATCTACTTCCAGCTCTTTTACTAGCGAAGGAGCCCGGTCTCCTCCGTCCTTCTTCCCTCTTCACGCTTCTTCCGATGTTGACATGACGCTTCCCTTCCCCAAAGCACCCACCCCCATGTTGAGGGCATGCGGCCTGGTATGGTTCAGGAGGGGGGGGCACTCGCTCGTCCCCATTCCCTTTCCTGACCGGCCGGGCTGCGTGCTCGGATAAGGGTCTGGTATGGATTTTGGGGGACCCCCACGCCGTTTTTTCGGCGTAGGGGGTTCCCCTTAAAATCCATACCAGACCTAAGGGCCTGGTATGCTCTTGGAGGGGAACCCATGCCGGTTTTTTATTTAAAATTTGGCATGGAGTTCTCCTATGAGAGCTGATTATTCTGTGAGAGGCGACATTGTCGCTTCAATATAGATGGAGATCCAACTTGGAGGCGACTTCCATTGAAATCAATGGGTACAAGTCGCCTAGAAGTTGGATTGAAGTCGTACAGGAACTTTTTTTTTTTTTTTTTTTTTAAGTCGGAGCGACCGCTGTAGTGTACATTAAGACGGCTCCATTAACTTACATTGATTTTCTCAACAGCGTGACTTGGGGCGACCTGAAGTCGGATCCTGAGTTGCCCCTGTGTAAACCGGTTCTTAGTAAATTGTTTTTTTTTCTTTTCCTCTTCTTAGTAAAATGGTGAGACAAACATCTAGAGTTTGGAAACATTTCCACAGTGCGATTTCTGCTGAGAGCAAAGCTGCAATTAGCAAATATTGTGAGAAGAAATATTATTATCCAAATGCTACAAGGTTGACAAAACACATCCTGGCATGCCAGAGGTGCTCTAAAGACAATAATAATACTTTATGGAATAAAACGATTAGGACCAGAATGAAAGTGTAAGTAGCTTTTCGCTATCATTCCAGAAACACTTTCTGCTGCTTCTGGATCATCATAACGTGTTTCTTCACCAGCAGCATCTTAGTAAGGAAGTGTTACAAACCACGGCCTCACAAACCATGTACACAATCCCTTCATTTATAGATAAAATGACACCTGAAAATCAGGAGAACATTCATCTGGCTTTCGCAAGAGCAATAGATGCTTATGGATCAGTATTATCAATAACTGAAAATGCAAATGGAAAAATATATAAAACAATTTTTTTTTTCCTCAGTTTATGCCGATACGTATTCTTGAACATATTTTTGTTTTAAAAAAAAAAATCACAATAAGCATATATTGATTGGTTTGCGCAAAAGTTAGGGGATAGTTTTGTGGCTTTTTTTATTATTCATTTTTTTATTTTTTTTTTTTTTACTAGTAGTGACGGCGATCTGTGATTTTTATCGGGACTGCAACGACATGGCAGACACATCGGACAATTTTGACACATTTTTGGGACCATTGCCATTTTTATAGCGATCAATGCTATAAAATTGCATTGATTACTGTAAAAATGTTACTGGCGGTGAAGGGGTTAACCACTAGGGGGCAGTGAAGGGGTTAAGTGTGTCCTAGTACGTGTTCTAACTGAAGGGGGAAGGGACTGTGCAGGGGAGATGACAGATCCTCTGTTCATACTCTGTATGAACAGACGATCTGTCTGCTCTCCCCTCAGAGAATCGGAAACTGTGTTTACACACACAGATCCCGGTTCTCGTTGTGCCCCGAGCGATCGCGGGAGCCCGGCGGTTATAACGACCGCTGGGCACTCACATCGGCTCTGTGGGCGCACCTTTGGCAACACGAACGCGCCCCCTAGTGGCCGTCTGTTACCGACATAACATGACGGCAATTCGCGCAGCCGAGCCATGTTGCCGCAGTACAACTGCGGCGGCTGGTCGGCATGCGGTTAATAAATACAGTCCTCCTTGTTCTATTTAACAATTTAAATTTACTGAATAAGCTGTACTTTTATTTCAAGCATAATACATTTATATACACTGCTTTTCACCTTCCCAGTGTAACCAAACGATTTTCCATTTGTAAAATTACTCCACGCTGCAATTTTTTCAAAAATGTTTTTTTTTTTTTCTTTTTTTTTGGGGGCTTACCCATGGCTTTAATATTTTTGCAAATTTTACTTCTAGTTCCAACCCTCCCTGTATCCAAAATAAAAAATAAATAAAAAAGTTTTGGCCTATAGTTATTTTTTAAAGAAAGCCATCGCTGAAGCAAAGGTCTCAAAGGTAAAGTGAACTTTAGCAGTAAATAAAATAAATATAGCTAGCAGGAAGGCATGTATTGCTGAAGAAACACTCACAGTGATTTATTAAAGTATTTGGGCCTTATTTATGAAAGCCTTGCAACAGTTCCTTTAACAGTTAGGATATGCTAAAGATTCAAGGATTTCTTACCTGCACCACTTTAACAATGTGTTTTTAAAGCTGTGACAAATTCAAAAAGTATTACCACCTGTTTGTAGATAAGGAAACTGGGGGTAATTAAGACCCAGCTTTAAGTTGCCATACAAATACTGGCAGAATGGCCACATTGGAGCCACTTTGTAGTATAATTATAATGCAGGGCATGTTTGCATTCACCTTTCCCTGTCGCTGGCAGCTAGGGCACTTTTGGGAGCACAGCATCCTTGGTTGCTAGGATGCTGTCAGCTGCACAGCGAACAGCATCCTAGTAACCGGTAATGCCACGCACTTGACAGCATCCTAGTAATTAAAGGTGGTTTATGGGCTGAAGATGCACTGAGGCTTACCCTAAAAAAAAAAAAAAGTGGGGGTGTGGGGTTGTCCCCTCCCATTGCCTGTAAGAACGATCAAGCGGCTGAACCGCTATGATCATTCTTGCAGTGCACAGAATCGCCGGCAGAAAAGGATGTCATTCAGATATCCCCACTGAAAGTCTAGGACGTCATATGACGTCCTTGGCCTGGAAATGAGAAACAGTATTATTAATGTTTTGCATAGCTATACCGGCAAAAGGGGCTAGCCTGAAGTGATCTAGCAGGACTTATTTTTGTGGCTAACGTTACACTTGAAGTTGCTCTGAGAGCTTTCAGAATTCATTAATGGTTGCATTTGACCTTATTTGAACATTACTTGACCTGCTTCGAGTGGGTTTTGCATTCCTATAGACTTGTATGGTAATGCAAAACCCATTTGAAGTAA
Organism: Lithobates sylvaticus; assembly: GCA_028564925.1. NCBI lineage: Eukaryota > Metazoa > Chordata > Amphibia > Anura > Ranidae > Lithobates > Lithobates sylvaticus. Next base: position 81,829,315 of record CM053028.1, read on the forward strand.
AAAAAAAAAGAAAGTGGTCACTGACATAGGCCATAGGGTTGTTTCTAACTTCATTCAATTCAGGCATTATTAGGCAGAGTTCACCAGATTCAGAGGGACCTTGGTGTGTGGAAGAAGTATGTACTCATTGTTTACATTGGCAGTTCAGTTTTCCCAGGTGCAGTAAATCTACACTAGAATGCAGATACTTATATGGGGTTTATACGTAGGCCACCATCCTATCTGACCAAACAAACCTACCTTGTGTTCTTACCTTGCAGCGCATTCCTAACAATTTAAATAAAACTGAAATTGTATAACAATATTTCCAAAGCCCACCTGTTGTCCTTTGCAACACTCTAAATGACTAAAGCAGACCTTAAACCAGACCTTAGATCAATGTTTAGCAGGCCACTGATTTACTTTTGTTGGCACTCCTAAGATGCCTTTTAATAGTTGCTCTCTGGTCTGTATAGACACTCTGATCTGGGAAAAAAAACTGTACCCTGGCCTTTTACTTAGCGTATCACAGTTGGTAGGTGTAACTAAGCAGCAAACTAGCAATACCTACTATACGTCCATCAATGATATCTTAGTTTGTGGACATCACATTTCATTGCAGTCCACATCCGATGCAGTTGGGGATTCTGTGTGGTTCATGGACATTATTTCTTCTCTAATTTGAACTTATCCAATTGTGCTTCAAGTGGACATTTTAAAATGCATGTAGTCGAGGTGTACAAGGGAAATCGGTTGTCAGCTAGAGTTCCTTCGCTCACTGGTGGGCTACAGTTTGAACAGTCCCGAGGTGTCCTTGTGGACAAACTACGGTATTTTGAACCTTTTTATGTAATTTTCCATGCTGTGGTTATTGGCTGGGAACGAAGTATCTGACAATGTCTTAATAATTTGCATGGAAATAGAAGAAAGGGGTTGTGCTCCTTAGAAATAGCCCTGCATAGTGTAGATTGTGTAGAAAATAGCGCTTTAAATGAGCTTTGAAATGTGACATGTCTTCTCCAGTTTTAATATTGTACAATTGGACCTCCACAGTACAGTCACTGCTTTGTGTTTAATTTTATAACCACTTGCCGAGCAACGACGTACCCATATGTCGCTGGACTTCCAGTGGTTATATCCTCATAATGCCTTGTGAAAGCAATCCTAGAGACCAACTAGCTGCTGCATGCAACCACGCCCCACCCCCATCGGCTTTCTCGGGCCTCTCCTGTCCCATTAGGAGACCCGTGTGACCAGCCGGCGTTTCCGCCCGCTGACCGCAGATCCGAACAGAGCCAGATCGGCTTTGGCTCTTTGCTGTGGTAACCCAGAAGCGATGACCTGACATCCAAGTTTAACCGCATGTCAACTGTGTCATTTTCAAAAATCAAAAGCATTCAAGAACACCCATCTTAGTGTGATCAAATGCTTTTAAGGGCAGAGGGAGGGATTTGGGGTCCTGTAGTGGACCAAATAAAAAAAAAAAGTAAAGCAACAGTGTAAAAATAAATTGAAATATTAGTAAAGTGCCCCATCCCCTCATGTTTGCATGCAAATGCAGGCATCGGTCCTGCACGCACTCAAACCAAGATCATCCCACACCCCTAGACCTCCTCTGTAAATCTAAAGTTGTAACCTGTAAAGGCTTTTAAGGTGTTGTCTATGGATAGTAAAATTTACGTTGTTTGTTGCTGCACAGGCGTGCGCAATTTTGAAGCATGACATGTTTAGTATCTGTTTACTCGGCCTAACATCATCTTTTATATTTTACAAAAAAATTGGGTTACCGTATTTATCGGCATATAACACGCACACGCACCCCAAGTTTAGGAGGGCATTTTAAGGAAAAAAAGTTTTTTTAGGAGGGAAGTTTAGGGAAAAAAAAAACGTACATTTAAGCGTCATTTGCAGCTTGCCCAGCGCCATTTGCAGCCTTGCCCAGCGTCATTTGCAGCCTTGCCCAGTGTGTCTTGCAGCCTTGCCCAGTGTGATTTGCTTGTCAGTGTCTTTTGCAGCTTGTCAGCGTCTTTTGCAGCTTGGCATGTTTAAATTTCCCGCCAGAGAAGAACGAGCGGGCGCCGCCATTAAAGACCGAGCGCCTCCGGAAAAGCCCAAGCCGTCTGTTCGGCTCCACTCGCAGTCCCGCCTCCCTGCTGTTTCGGAAGCGAGAGCAGGGAGGCTTGACTGCGAGCGGAGCCGAACAGTCAGATCGGTCTTTTCCGGCGGCACTCTATTTTTTTCGGCGGCGCTCGGTTTTTTTTGACGGCGGTCGCTATTTTTCGGCACCGTTTGATTTTTTTTTTTTTTCACTTTTTTTTGGGGATCGGCGTATAACACGCACCCACGACTTTCCCCCGATTTTAAGGGGGAAAAAGTGCGTGTTATATGCCGATAAATACGGTATGTTTTTTTATTTATTTTTTTATTTTATTTTTTTAAACATTCAAGTAAAAAAAATTGCATTTTTAAAAACCTCTGCGCAAATATTGTGTGACCAAAAAAAATTAAATAAATGTTTGAGGGTTTCGAAGTCCTTTTCTAGCAAATAATACTGGTTGTTACATGTAAACAAAGTGCCAGAAAAAGCCTGGTCTGGAAGTGGGGTTTTCAGAGCTGGGTAGAGCGCCTCTTTTTAAATTCTCTCCTTTTTACTTCATTTCCACTGTCATTTAATAATGTGTCTAGTTTTGTAATATAATAGTGTGCTCTGTTTTAGTATAGTAACTTTTACATTTTTATTTCCTGCCCTTGGAATTAAAATTTCATCTGGGATCTATGTATCAGTTCCACATTTTAAATTGTGATATGTGGCTTACAAAATCTAATTTACTGTTCATAAATAAATGATGCCTGTTTGTTGTTTTTGTTTTTGTATTTTTAAGAATTAAAGAGGAAGTAGAACGAGGACACGTTCACTATTTCCCTGAGCTGTTCTAATAATGCACTTTAATAAACTGAATAATGGGATACCTATTCACTGCCTAAATATGGTGTTTTCTTAATAAAATACTAATTTTGCAATTTCAGTATAGACAAATTATACAATGTTGTTCTTGTATAAGACTAAAGGTATTTTTTAACTTGTACTTTGTCACTGTTCTGTTTCCAGTGTCGCTTTATGCATGAACACCCCTCCTTTCACCCAGTCTGTCCACACAGTATGATCACCTGCTTACTTGCCACCATATACAGGCAGCTTAAAGTGGTGGTTTTTAAGCCACTGTATTATATTTATACCATCCCATCTGTTATATAATATGTGTCCCAGTGCCTGTGCTGTATAAAAACTATGCCTATCTCAGAGCGTCTCCCGGGGGTTCACGTGACTCCTTGGCTTTCTCCTCTCCCTCCCCAGCTGACAGCGAGAGGGGCAGAGAAGTCCTGCTGATGTCAGCTGGCAGGAAAGAGCTGAGCAGTCATGTGAGCGCTGGAAGATGCTCTAAAATAATGTAGAAATTGGCATTCTTTTTAGACAGCAAAGGGCACTGGGACACACATCGTCCTATAATAGATGTGATGGTACAAATTGTTTTTTTATTGTGGAGGGGCGGGCAGTGTCTTGAGCTGACAGGCAGGGAGGGGGAGAGCAGAGAGTATAGCTGCGGATGATGATGATGAAGAAGTAGACACGTAAACTGACCACAGTGTCAGGGCTCAGCAGCCATGATAAAAATGGTCAGTTTACAGGGGGAAGGTTCCTTCAACTTCCTGTCTGTACATGTTCAAATAAGAGAGCTGGAGAAAAGAGTCATTGGACTACCAGTGCTGTGTAGACCACACTGCTGTACAATTGAGAACTACAAGTCGGTCTGCCGCTGTGTGGGAAAAACTATGTACAGCCCCACACAATTTAAACTGGCAGCATCTGTGATGTAGAAGTACCACCCGCATGCTGTCACAGGGGTGGGGGAGGGATCCCATTTGTACCATGTTAGCAGTTGGCCTTTAAGCTGCTGGTCATCCCATATTCATGCAGGAAAAGTCATTTGCGTTGGGATCCCGTAAGAGCAAGAAGCAACAAAAAAGTGCCATAATAAACCTAGATTACACATAAATTCATGTCTGCATGTCCTTGGTTATGTTTGTCTAGTTTGCTCTGAAGTTCTGACCTGAAGAATCCAATAAGATAAGCAATGGCTTTTTCCATCAGTCATAGAAATACACATGAATGCAATAGAAGTTGTGTCGGTACAGGTGCATGCCGTAGAATAATAACCTTCAAATTCACCATTCTCTGCAAGAAGAAATATTTTTGTAGTAGAAGCTTGTTTGCTGCTAAAGAGTCAGTGGTAAACAGAGAGGCAAAGTGCATGAGGCATTCCAAGTATTAGCTTCAGAAGTCGTGAACACAATGTTCCTTTGCCGCCAAATGGGCTTGCAGCACGTTTATTAAACTGCCCTTACTTCCTTATCACAAAATTGGAATGGACGTGTAGTAGCTCACTGTGTAATAATGAAAAATCTCTTTCCGCTGTTGAGCTCCTAAAAAACCTGCTGCTTTTGATGAGATATTAAGTTCTTGTGTTTTTCCTGACATGCTGTGGTAGACGTTCATGCTGATGTGTGTTTGTTTATGTCTGACCATTCAAACCCCCTGCCTCGATCCTTCACATTAATAATTACATCTGAGTACATGTATACTTGCGCTGCGAAAAGTAATATTTCTGAGAAGTCTGTCAGCTTTTCTTCTATGGGATATAAAGTATATCCGTGTATGCTGCGTTTGAAGCTTTGCATAACTGGCAGAATCATGTGGTGCACCTGACTAACGAGATGTTAATTTATATACAGTGGATATAAAAAGTCTACACACCCCTCTTAAAATGTCAGGTTTCTGTTATGTAAAAAAAATGAGACCATGATGCATCATTTCACAAGTTTTTCCACCTTTTAATGTGACCTATAAACTGTACAATTCAGTTGAACAACAAACTGAAATCTTTAAGGTGGAGGGAATTTAAAAATAAAAAACCTTTTAAATATGGTTGCATAAGTGTGCACACCCTTAAACTAATACTTTGTTGAAGCATCATTTGATTTTATTACAGCACTCAGTCTTTTTGGGTATGAGTCTATCAGCATGGCACATCTTGACTTGGCAATATTTGCCCACTCTTTGCAAAAACACTCCAAATCTGTCAGATTGTGAGTGCATCTCCTGTGCGCAGCCCTCTTTGGATCACCCCACAGATTTTCAATTGGATTCAGGTCTGGGCTCTGGCTGGGCCACTCCAAAACTTTAATCTTCTTCTGGTGAAGCCATTCCTTTGATTTGGATGTATGCTTTGGGTCGTTGTCATGCTGAAAGATGAAGTTCCTCTTCATGTTCAGCTTTCTAGCAAAAGCCTGAAGGTTTTGTGCTAATATCAACTGGTATTTGGAACTGTTCATAATTCCCTCTACCTTGACTAGTTTTTTTTATTTTTACTTTTCCCCCCTTTAAAGATTTCATTTTTTTTTTTCAATTGAGTTTTACAGTTTATAGGTCACATTAAGACCCCTTTCACACTGGGTCATTTTTCAGGCGCTTTAGCGTTAAAAAAAAGCACCTGTAAAGCGCTTGAAAGAAGCCTTATCTGCAATTCCAATATGAAAACCCAAGTGCTTTAAGAGCCCTTTCACACTGCCAGCGCCCGAAAAACGATCGTAAATCGGCGCTTTACCAGCGTTTTTAGAGCTCTAGTGGGGTTCTTTTAACCCCTGCTAGTGGCCAAATAAAGGGTTAAAAGCGCCCACAAAGCGCCGTTGCTAAAAACGCTTTGCAGGCATTTTCAGGCGCTTCCCATTGATTTCAATGGGAAGGGGCGCTTTAGGAGCGGTGTATTCACCACTCCAAAAGTGCTGCAAAGAAGCTGCTTGCAGGACTTTTTTTGATGCCCTGCCAGCGCAGCGCCTCAGTGTGAAAGCACTCGGGCTTTCACATTGGGATTGCAGTTGCGGCTTCTTTCATGCGCTTTACAGGCGCTTATTTTAACGCTTAAGCGCCTGAAAAATGCCTGAAATACGCCCCATTGTGAAAGGGAAAAAGTTATGAAATTATTTAGCTTTGTCATTTTTTATTTTTTATTTTTTTTAGTGATTTCTCTCTGCTGCCTCGTCTTTCCATTATCCGCATGACTCTCTTCTCACCGGTTTTCCAAACACCAATAGCAGAGCCACTGTAGCTCAAATTGCTGAAAAAATTAATGGTGGTTTCAATAGAAAAAAGAATGCTGGTTCTAATAGAAAGGTCTCAGAACACACAGTGCAATGCAGTTTGTTGTGTATGGGGTTTTGTAGCTGCAGACCAGTCAAAGTGCCCATGATGACCCATGTCCTCAGCTACAATAGACTTAAGCATCAGAACTGGACCACAAGGTTATGGAAGAAAGTGGCATGGTCTGATAAAGCAGGTTTTCTTTTTCATCATGTGCCTCGCTTACCTGGGAAAGAGATGGGACTAGGATGAAGTATGGGAAGAAAGCAAATCAGAGGAGGCAGTGTGATGCTTTGGGCAATGGTCCATGCCTTGACGGGTCAAAGTTGGTTTTGATGGCAAAAGGGGGGCCTACTCAATATTAGGTGGGTGGTCATGTTATGGCTGATCGGTGTACATGGTACTCCCATGTCTGTCTCATTCCATCTTGTTGGATCCTAAGCCAAGGCCGCTGATAAGGCAGTACAACTTGCGCTCCTGTACCGGGCCCTGGCCCCTTCAATTCAAAAGGGGAGCCCAGGCACCTGCTGAGCAGGACAGCTGGCTGTACTGTCTTATTGCTGACACTAATCCTCTTGTGATTCCCCCTGCAGAGCTGCCAGCTTCAATGCCTCTCCTTCCCTCCAGCTGCACTGCAGGGGGGTAAATGAATTAGTAGCTTATACGCAAACCACCAACTATATAGTAAATAAAAAGGGAACAAAAAACAACAAGGCGGCGGTCAACACTCAAATGTTTCCCCACACGATTTGGTGAAAAAAAATAATTAAAAAATTAAAATGTGGTGCTACCTAAAGCCGATGTAAAATAAAGTGAACAATTAAATAATAACATTCACAAAAAAAAAAAAAAAAATCATCAAGAAATGGGGTAACCCTGGTGGACAGTGATAATAGATCACCTATGCTGCAAGAAAATAAAAATATGATTCAAGTGACACAGATGAATGAAATGTCCCTTAATTGTGAGAGCCACACAACTTCAGTGATAAAAAACATAATGAAACGTAAAGAAACGTCCTCAAATATAATGAGATACAAGAGGCCATCAGTAGATAAAAAAGTCCATTCCAATTGCTAGTGCTGGTGTAAAAAAGTTAATAATTTGATAGAAAATTGTGGAATAGAAGAAAAAATTCCTGGTGCAAATAAACGTCAGTTCTTAAAATAGTGTGGTCATACTTCTTTCCACCATCCAAAGTATTATGGTCACCAAACAACCAAACAGCCAGTATGTCCTAGCGTCTCACCTAAAATGAAGACCACAAGGGTCTAACAACACCTTAGACAAAGCTCCTTGCGACAGACACCTGTCTGTCGCAAGGAGCTTTGTCTATTCCCCTCTCCTCAGATCACAGACCAGGAATGGGATGGATAGGAGTAATAATGAGATTGTTAACTCTCCCAGCAAGCCCGGCATAAGCCTCCTCACCTCCGTTCAATAGTGGCCATGCAGGATAAAGAAAACCACCATAGTATTACCACTTCAATACAAGAGACACTTCCCCCACTTCCTGCCCAGGACAATATTCAGGTGTCGCTCTTTGAATGACAACTGCGCGGTCATGCTACACTGTACCCAAACTAAATTTTTATCATTTTCTTCTAACAAATAGAGCTTTCTTTTGGTGGTACTTGATCACCTCTGGGGTTTGTATTTTTTGCTAAACTAGAAAAAGACCCAAATTTTCGAAAAAAAAAACATTTTCTTTCGGTTTCTAAAATTTTGTTTTCTCCTTCACTGACGGGCACTGATGGGAACTGATGAGTTGGCACTGATATGTAGAATTGATGGGCACTGATAGGAGGCACTGAAAGGTGGCACTGATGGACACTAATAGATGGCACTGATAGGCAGCACTGATGAGGTACTAACAGGTTTTATTGATGGGCAATGATTGCCACTGTTGTGGGCACTGACAGGCGTTTCTGATGGGGCACTGACTGGCAGCTGATGGGCATTGGTTGGCATGGTTTGTGGCACATGTGATGGGGCTGTGTTGATTATCAGCACAGACCACCCCTCTGACAGGGAGAACCGCCATTGGCTCTCCCTGTCAGTGCGAAACGAGGAAAGACGTTTACCAGCACTTCCTGGTTCATGCTGTGATTAGCTGTAATTGGTCACATGGCCAGAGTGACACACAGCACCACTGATCGCCGGCATGTTGTCCTGCAGGACATCATATGACGCCCAGTCAGGATAACTGAACCTCCGCCCGGTCGTCATTCTGCTATAAGCCGGGCAGTGGTTAAAAATGAGTTTTAACAAGCAGTAGTAACTAACATTCAGAATAAAAACAGTCAAAATTATTAAGCAACAGAGCGTCCGTGATCGCTCTGGTGTTCATTCATCACTTTGTGAATGAATCTGTTTATAAATTAACAGGAAGCCTCTGAGGCTGTAGAGTAGGGGAAGGAGGAATCTATGTCCCAATTCCCTTTCTCTGTTCCGACAGGGGTTATGACCCCCCCTTACTCTATCCCAGGGGTGTCAAACTGGCGGCCCTCCAGCTGTTAAGGAACTACAATTTCCATTATGCCTCTGTCTGTGGGAGTCCTACTTGTAATTGTCAGCCTTGCAATGCCTCATGAGACTTGTAGTTCAGCATCAGCTGGAGGGCTGCCAGTTTGACACCTGTGCGTCTATCCAAAATAAAAAATAAATAAATAAATAAATAAATTGCCTATAGTTCTACTTTGAGGCATGCCTTGAATGTAACGGATTTGGAAAAAGCATTTGTATTTCCATTTTAGGGTGTATGGACACTGGTGAAAGCACATCGTCTAGGTGTGAGAAGCCCAGGGGGCCAACTGCCTGCCTACAGGGCCGAGCAATCGCATGTGAGTGCAGCATGAAAGATTATATGCGAGAGGCCACGATTAGCTGTGGGAGCCGGGAGCCTCCCATTGCTTTCAATGGGGCTGCCTCCTGTAGCTAATCGGGGGAACCCCTTCTGGGGTTCTCGTATCTAAAATCGGAGGCAGGGTGCATTCAGAGGTACGACTGCATCGTTCATCTAAAAAGGAGGCTTCACTGACCAATATGGAGGCAAGAGGGGCCAGACCAAGCTAACTTTTCAAGCTAGAGAATAAGATTGCACATACCTTCAGCTGCCAAATTTCAAATATTGTTTCAACATCCACTGAAAATAAAATCTGCTCTTTTTTTATCATAAAGACAATCTGAACAAAATACAAATGTTTATCACAGGCTGTAGGTACATCATTAAAACTGCTAAATTACAGTTTAAGTGTGTACAAAAATAAATGTGCCTACCTCCTACAAATTATATTTAAATGCCTCACTTAAAAAAAGAAATCTTGAGTTTTGTAAAATAAAACTTTTTTATAAGATTCAAAAAAACTGTGGGTTTTGTTTCTTTTAATGACAAACACTGGTATACATGGAATACGCTGTAAATGGTCTTTTCTTCTTTGCTGATAAGCAGAAAGGGGGTGAGGCTCAATACTGGGGGGTGTCCAATAAAACCCCCTAACCTTTCTGAATTATAAACATGATTGATGGGAACGAGAAGGGAGTCTTTAGTGTCTGCTAGGCAAAAAGGCTCTACAAAAATCCAAAGCTCCAAAATAGACTAAAGTTCCCCTCCAAGAGACTGAGCCCCCATTAGAACAACGGACACCAATAAGGATACCACCAAAACACCAGTTGAGCCCCGCACTTTGCAACTATCTCAGCTCTTTACACCAAAGACCAAATTCAAATCTGTTGTGAAAACATTACCAAGGGAGGACAGGTGGGACAACTTACTTCCATCATCAACCTTCCAGATAGAACTCCCAGCGGTCTCTGCAGTACCTACCCCTGTGGCTGTCCTCCCTAACATCTGACCAAAGTGATTGTAAAGTCTCTTTTTTCCTATAAAAATACTAAACATGTTATACTTACCTGCTCGATCCCAGTCGTTTTGCACAGGACAGCCCAGATCCTCCTCTTTCCGGGTCCCTCCTCTGCTCTCCTGGCCCCTCCCTCCTGTTGAGTGCCCCCACAGCAAGCAGCTTGCTATGGGGGCACCCAAGCCGAGTCACAGCTCCCCGTGTCCATTCAGACACAGAGCCCTGACCCGGCCCCGCCCCCTTTCTCTCCTGATTGGCTGCTGTGTCTCAGCTAATCAGGAGGGAGAATCTCAGACAGCTGAGACAGACACTCATGGACATCGCTGGGCAGAGAGGGGCAGAGAGGGGCAGAGAGGGGCAGAGAGGGGCAGAGAGGGACCTCAGGTAAATGTTAGGGGGGCTGAGGGAGGCTGCTGCACACAGAAGGCTTTTTATCTTCATGCATAGAATGCATTAGGATAAAAAAACATTAGCTTTTACAACCACTTTAAAAGTGGTTGTAAACCCTCACATATACTCAGTATAATGACTGAACTCCGGCTTTACACAGATGAAACAAATCCTCCTACATAAGTTGTACCTGATAATCTGCAGCCATTTTTCCTGAACAGCCTTCTACAACACAGATTGCCACAAAATCTGGCAGCCTCTCCCAGCAGCAGAAAGCAGGGGACAAGAATGTGAATTCACACATTCACAATGCCCAATTTGGGGAGAAGAACTCAGAACCCTGACTGGAGGGAAGGGACACAAACCTCAGCATTCTATAGGAGAACAAGCGCAGTTTTGGCCGTCTACCACACGATGTGTACTGGAGCTCACTTCTCCCATTTTTCTTTTTCTCTTGGTGTTGGGAAAAGCGGTGAGAAGAGAGTCATGCGGATAATGGAAAAACAAGGCAGCAGAGAGAAATCACACTCAGATTTGGAGAGAGGCAAGTACACAGTATAGAAGATGCTTTGTTTGAATTTCATGTCTGAAGTTTACAACCACTTAACCTCCAATCACTACTGTTTAACACCTCACAAATAACAACTTGTTCCTGGAGGTATATTCTTCCTTTCAGTCATGTAGCCCCTCCATTAAATTCCTTCAAGTAGAACTATAGGCAAATAATTTTTTTTCATTTTGGATGTAGCAAGGGAGGGGTTGTAGCAAGGGAGGGTTTGTAGCAAGGGATCCCCCCCCCCCCCAAGAATCATACTTACCTAGGTGGATGTAGCATCCAGTGGCGGCCCATCTATACACCCCGGATTCATGCGCCCAGCTCCTAATCTACATGCTGGGTGTTGGACACATGAATTTTTTTTAAGCACGTTATTAGAGCCTGAGGTTCGAATTGGCTTCTAAAAACGGATGAGCTTGGGGCACAGAGCACTGCACCCTGAGCCCACCCACTTGTGTCACAATAGCGAATATTAGCTATTGTCTTCCGGATTCTCCTCCCGGCCAATCAGGAAATGGGTCCTGAGACCAGTCACCCCGAAAGGATCCTATTGGCCACCTAGCTTTTAGCGGTGCCGCTGAGATGGAGGGAGGGGGAGAGGGAGAGGGAGAGGGAGGGAGGTGGAGAGGGAGAAGGAGGGAGGGAGAGGGAGAGAGAGACTCGTGCAAGCCTGAGCCGGCGGTGTGTGTCAGCTGGACGGACTGGCGTGTCAGCTGGAATAGGAGGATCGGGAGAAGCAGAGGAGTAGATACCCTTTGACCAACTATGGCCTTGGAGGATCACATTTTTTTCCGAAGGATGTTGGCCCAAACTTGTCTTGCATACACACGGTCACACAAATGTTGTCGGAAATTCCAAACGTCAAGAACGCGGTGACGTATGTCGAGCCAAGAAAAATTAAACTTCAATAACCAGTGCGGCTCTTCTGCTTGATTCCGAGCATGCGTGGACTTTTGTGCATCGGAATTGTGTACACACGCTCGGAATTTCCAACAAGATTTGTTGTCGGAAAATTTGAGAACCTGCTCTCAAATATTTGTTGGCAGAAATTCCGACAACAAATGTTCTATGGAGCATACACACGGTCGGACTTTCTGACAAGCTCACATCCAACATTTGTTGTCGGAAAATCCTATCATGTGTACAGGGCATTAGACCTGTACCTTGTATGTCGACCACAGGACCACCTCAAATACAGTGGATATAAAAAAAAAGTCTACACACCCGTTAAAAAAAAAAAAAAAAAAAGTCAGGTTTCTGTGATGTAAAAAAATGACAAAGCTAAATAATTTCAGAACTTTTTCCACCTTTAATGTGACTTATAAACTGTACAACTCAATTGAGAAAAACTGAAATCTTTAAGGGGGGGAAAGTAAAAATAAAAAACTAGTCAAAAAGGTAGAGGGAATTATGAACAGTTCCAGATAACAGTCAATATTGGCACAAAACCTTCAGGCTTTTGCTAGAAAGCTGAATATGAAGAGGAACGTCCTCTTTCAGCACGACAATGACCCAAAGCATACATCCAAATCAACAAAGGAATGGCTTCACCAGAAGAAGATTAAAGTTTTGGAATGGCCCAGCCAGAGCCCAGACCTGAATCCGATTGAAAATCTGTGGGGTGATCTAAAGAGGGCTGTGCACAGGAGATGCCCTCACAATCTGACAGATTTGGAGTGTTTTTGCAAAGAAGAGTGGGCAAATATTGCCAAGTCAAGATGTGCCATGCTGATAGACTCATACCCAAAAAGATTGAGTGCTGTAAAAAAATCAAATGATGATTCAACAAAGTATTCGTTTAAGGGTGTGCACACTTATGCAACCATATTTTATTTTTTTATTTTTACTTCCCTCCACCTTAGGCCTCATACACACGGACGTTTTAACAGTGGCTTTTTTTGCTGCTTAAGAAGGCAACTCCATGTTATTCAATGGGCTCATACACACCATAGCGTTTTTGAGCTGTAACAGGCATGGTCGTTTTTAAGCGTCAAAACAAACCAAGGACCAGCGCCTTCAGAGGCTCCAGCGCTAGAGCTGTTTTGACGCTGACACTGAAAAAGGCGTAAAAAAAAAAAAAAAAATTCTCAAAGACACGCATTAACGATATACCGACGTTCTTTAAGCTGTAAAAATGTTTATGTGGGTAATTTGAGAGTGGAAAATAGCAGAGGGATGTTTTTTTTTTTTTAAAACGCGCCTTAGCGTTAACGCTTAAAAACTATGTTAAACGCGCATTGACGCCAAATCAAAACGCTAATAAAATCGCGTTTTTAAAGCTGCTTTTTTTCCAGGTGTTGTTACTAGCTTTACAGCCAGTTTTTAAAACGTCCGTGTGTATGAGGCCTAAAGATTTCAGTTTGTTGTTCAACTGAGTTGTACAGTTTATAGGTCACAAAGCGGTGTTTCAGGTAAAAAAAAAATAAAAAATTTAAAAGTTAGCAGCTAAAAAAAAAAGTAGCTGCTGACTTTTTATAAGTACGCTTACCCTCCCAGGGCGCCCGCGATGTCGGTCGTGGAGGCCGAGATGTCCCTCGGCGCTCCGGTCCCAGCGCCTACATCCTCAGTAAGGGAAACGGGCAGCGATCGATGCCCGTTTCCTACTGCGCATGCGCGAGGAGTCGCGCGGTGCTTTGTGAATGGGGAACGCGATGTGTTGTGGGACATTCCCATAACACACCGCGCCCCATTCACTAGAAGGCGGCGCTAGGAGAACAGCTCCGAGGAACAGGAAGAGGCAGATTAGGACGATCTGCCTAGCAACAGCCATTTCTGGTAAGTAAAAAAAAATGTTTTCTTTTTTTTCTTTTCATTTTAAATTTGTATTAACATTTTTATCTAGTTTTGTTTTTCAGGGTGGCCCTCCACTTTAAAAAGGTGGAAAAACTTCTGAAATGATGTATCTTTGTCTCATTTTTTTTTACATAACAGAAACCTGACATTTTAAGAGGGGTGTGTAGACTTTTTATATCCACTGTATATAAATTAACATCTCGTTAGTCAGGTGCACCACATGATTCTGCCAGTTATGCAAAGCTTCAAACGCAGCATACACGGATATACTTTATATCCCATAGAAGAAAAGCTGACAGACTTCTCAGAAATATTACTTTTCGCAGCGCCAGTATACATGTACTCAGATGTAGTTATTAATGTGAAGGATCGAGGCAGGGGGTTTGAATGGTCAGACATAAACAAACACACATCAGCATGAACGTCTACCACAGCATGTCAAGAAAAACACAAGAACTTAATATCTCATCAAAAGCAGCAGGTTTTTAGGAGCTCAACAGCGGAAAGAGATTTTTCATTATTACACAGTGAGCTACTACACGTCCATTCCAATTTTGTGATAAGGAAGTAAGGGCAGTTTAATAAACGTGCTGCAAGCCCATTTGGCGGCAAAGGAACATTGTGTTCACGACTTCTGAAGCTAATACTTGGAATGCCTCATGCACTTTGCCTCTCTGTTTACCACTGACTCTTTAGCAGCAAACAAGCTTCTACTAGAAAAATATTTCTTCTTGCAGAGAATGGTGAATTTGAAGGTTATTATTCTACGGCATGCACCTGTACCGACACAACTTCTATTGCATTCATGTGTATTTCTATGACTGATGGAAAAAGCCATTGCTTATCTTATTGGATTCTTCAGGTCAGAACTTCAGAGCAAACTAGACAAACAAAACCAAGGACATGCAGACATGAAGTTATGTGTAATCTAGGTTTATTATGGCACTTTTTTGTTGCTTCTTGCTCTTTCGGGATCCCAACCCAAATACATTTTCCTGCATGAATATGGGATTACCAGCAGCTTAAAGGCCAACTGCTCATTTGGCACCATGTTACACCTGTATTTAGGATGCAACATGGTACAAATGGGATCCCTCCCCCACTCCCGTGACAGCATGGTACTTCTACATCACAGATGCTGCCAGTTTAAATTGTGTGGGGCTGTACATAGTTTTTCCCACACAGCGGCAGACCGACTTGTAGTTCTCAATTGTACAGCAGTGTGGTCTACACCGCACTCGTAGTCCAATGACTCTTTTCTCCAGCTCTCTTATTTGAACATGTACAGACAGGAAGTTGAAGGAACCTTCCCCCTGTAAACTGACCATTTTTATCATGGCTGCTGAGCCCTGACACCGTGGTCAGTTTACATGTCTACTTCTTCATCATCATCATCCGCAGCTATACTCTCTGCTCTCCCCCTCCCTGCCTGTCAGCTCAAGACACTGCCCGCCCCTCCGCAATAAAAAAACAATTTGTACCATCACATCTATTATAGGACGATGTGTGTCCCAGTGCCCTTTGCTGTCTAAAAAGAATGCCAATTTCTACATTATTTTAGAGCATCTTCCAGCGCTCACATGACTGCTCAGCTCTCTTTCCTGCCAGCTGACATCAGCAGGACTTCTCTACCCCTCTCGCTGTCAGCTGGGGAGGGAGAGGAGAAAGCCAAGGAGTCACGTGAACCCCCGGGAGACGCTCTGAGATAGGCATAGTTTTTATACAGCACAGGCACTGGGACACATATTATATAACAGATGGGTGGTATAAATATAATACAGTGGCTTAAAAAACACGACTTAAGGCTGCCTGTATATGGTGGCAAGTAAGCAGGTGATCATACTGTGTGGACAGACTGGGTGAAAGGAGGGGTGTTAATGCATAAAGCGACACTGGAAACAGAACAGTGACAAAGTACAAGTTCAAAAATACCTTTAGTCTTATACAAGAACAACATTGTATAATTTGTCTATACTCAAATTGCAAAATTAGTATTTTATTAAGAAAACACCATATTTAGGCAGTGAATAGGTATCCCATTATTCAGTTTTTTCAAAGTGCATTATTAGAACAGCTCAGGGAAATAGTGAACGTGTCCTCGTTCTACTTCCTCTTTAATTCTTAAAAATACAAAAACAAAAACAACAAACAGGCATCATTTATTTATGAACAGTAAATTAGATTTTGTAAGCCACATATCACAATTTTAAAATGTGGAACTGTTACATAGATCCCAGATGAAATTTTAATTCCAAGGGCAGGAAATAAAAATGTAAAAGTTACTATACTAAAACAGAGCACACTATTATATTACAAAACTAGACATTATTAAATGACAGTGGAAATGAAGTAAAAAGGAGAGACAATTTAAAAAGAGGCGCTCTACCCAGCTCTGAAAACCCCACTTCCAGACCAGGCTTTTTCTGGCACGTTGTTTACATGTAACAACCAGTATTATTTGCTAGAAAAGGACTTCGAAACCCTCAAACATTTATTAAATTTTTTTTGGTCACACAATATTTGCGCAGAGGTTTTTAAAAATGCAATTTTTTTAACTTGAATGTTTAAAAAAATAAAATAAAAAAATAAAAAAACATACCGTATTTATCGGCGTATAACACGCACTTTTTCCCCCTTAAAATCGGGGGAAAGTCGTGGGTGCGTGTTATACGCCGATCCCCAAAAAAAAGTAAAAAAAAAAAAATCAAACGGCGCCGGAAAAATAGCGACCGCCGTCAAAAAAAAACGAGCGCCGCCGAAAAAAACAGAGTGCCGCCGGAAAAGACCGATCTGACTGTTCGGCTCCGCTTGCAGTCAAGCCTCCCTGCTCTCGCTTCCGAAACAGCAGGGAGGCGGGACTGCGGGTGGAGCCGAACAGACGGCTCGGGCTTTTCTGGAGGCACTCGGTCTTTAATGGCGTCGCCCGCTCGTTCTTCTCCGGCGGGAAATTTAAACATGCCAAGCTGCAAAAGACACTGACAAGCAAATCACACTGGGCAAGGCTGCAAGACACACAAGGCTGCAAATGACGCTGGGCAAGGCTGCAAATGGCGCTG
This sequence comes from Lithobates sylvaticus, assembly GCA_028564925.1. Lineage (NCBI taxonomy): Eukaryota > Metazoa > Chordata > Amphibia > Anura > Ranidae > Lithobates > Lithobates sylvaticus. The sequence goes on from CM053028.1 coordinate 81,846,145, forward strand.
GGCAAGGCTGCAAATGGCGCTGGGCAAGGCTGCAAATGACGCTGGGCAAGGCTGCAAATGACGCTTAAATGTAAGTTTTTTTTTTTCCCTAAACTTCCCTCCTAAAAAACTTTTTTTCCTTAAAATGCCCTCCTAAACTTGGGGTGCGTGTGCGTGTTATATGCCGATAAATACGGTAACCCAATTTTTTTGTAAAATATAAAAAGATGATGTTAGGCTGAGTAAACAGATACTAAACATGTCATGCTTCAAAATTGCGCACGCCTGTGCAGCAACAAACAACGTAAATTTTACTATCCATAGACAACACCTTAAAAGCCTTTACAGGTTACAACTTTAGATTTACAGAGGAGGTCTAGGGGTGTGGGATGATCTTGGTTTGAGTGCGTGCAGGACCGATGCCTGCATTTGCGTGCAAGCATGAGGGGATGGGGCACTTTACTAATATTTCAATTTATTTTTACACTGTTGCTTTACTTTTTTTTTTTTTTATTTGGTCCACTACAGGACCCCAAATCCCTCCCCCTGCCCTTAAAAGCACTTGATCACACTAAGATGGGTGTTCTTAATATTTTTCAGTAGGCTAAAGTGTGCATGAACACTGGCCAATACCCCTGGGGGATGCTTAGGGTAAGGATAGACACTGAGAAAGTGTATGCTTTTGATAAGGTAAATATATTTATTCAAAGGAAAAAATATGTGCAAATATATAAATGCTGGAATAGATTCAGTATGTTTACATACAAAAATAAGTAGGTGTATACAGTTTTTAACATGTCAACAGCATGAACATACAAAAAATGTTGTGACAATCATGAAAACTTGCTTGATACATGTATGATAAGGATGATGCCAACATGTTTCGGACTTTGGTCCTTTGTCAAGGCAACTAGATATCCTTTTGATTCACATCTAGATATATGTGAGAATCAAAAAATTAGTACATATTAATTATAACATAGAGTACAGTCATTTTGTACCATTGCCATAGAAAGCCAGTATAGTATATAGAAGGTGTACAGACGGGTACTCACATGTAATGCCAGTAATAACAATTGCCACAGGGGTAACCACTGGGAGTGGTATAAGAAGTTTGCATAAGGTGAAGGTTATAAAAACAGGGTAAGGATGGCCACAAATGTGGAAAGCTTGCTGACGTAGCTTCAGGTGGTTACAAGGTCCTATACAGGACTTGGGCCGGAGCCCATGTCATGTAACAGTCAAACTAGACCAAGCGGTGTATAGCTGTAAAGATAGTGTATAGAAAGTGTAAGTACTCTAAGAGGTATATTTAAGTAAAGATGCGTATGCAGCAGTTTAAACAAAGTGCTGTTTTTACCTGAATAGAGTATCGCCTGGTATAGGAAATCAGTCAGCTCCGGATAGTCAGCAGCATGTAATGAAGCAGTCTGATATGTGAGTTGTATAACTAGTCATCTAATGGCAATCAGCTGGGTAAGAGTGTGGATATTCTGCTGAGAAAACCTGATTGGCTAGCTGTCTGAGGAAAAGGCGCCAGAGCGCCATTGGTGTATTTCCATGAGGACCTCTGACGGGGCGGCGCCGGGCGTGAGCGCGTCATGACGGCGGGGTCACGTCCGGCGTCGTGACGTCACCGACGCGGGCAAAGAAGGCCGCTGGCGACGTGCTGCGCTCCACTGTGGAGCGCAAACAGGAAGTGGACAGAAGGAACATGTCCAAAACACAGCGGGAAATTGGCGCATGCGCATCGAGATTATAGCGCATGCTTACCAAGTCTTACCCGCGCCGGGTAACCAACCTGAGGGTGGGCAAGCTGGGTAGTCTGGTGTAGGAACACAACTAAACAAAGAATATCTTGGGGCAATGAATTGGTAAAACATGTGATGTACCAGAATAGAGTGGAAAAATAATACTGTAACCAAAAATATATCTGGCTCAAATGGCATATACACTGGGAATATACATGAACAGGTCACATGTTACAAAGCATATTGCAATAATGTAAACATTTAACAAGAGTTGTTAGTTATGTGGGTGCTTGCAAAGTGGGGGGATGGGGTCAGAGATCTAGTTCAGACACCAGTTTCAAAACCATCAAGGTAAGGTTTGAAGTTAAAGGCCTCGTTGAGGCCAGGGGGTATAGTGGCATTAAGATGGAAAATCCATCGAAGTTCGCTTTGCAATAGCCAGTGTTTAGAAAGTATTTGAATGCCCTGAAACAATGCTCTAATGAGCTCATGAAATTACTCATTGCTGAATATGAGTCACAAATGACTCTCTTAGATACTAAGCTCGAGTTGATTAACACACAACTCGCGCAATTTAAGAACCATCCTTTATATATCTTATTAGATGAACAATTAAAAACTCGCTTTGACAAATTTAACCATGATATCCTTGCACAAAAGGACAAAAAATTCTTTTGTGACAAGAAAGCCTTTCATGAAGAACGTGCATACAAATGGAACTATACGAATCGCATGACTCGCCCTGTGGTGACCACACGGCCTGGTTCCAAGGTACCTATTCCTCGTTCCACCACTGATAGGACTCACACCCCATCTCACCCCTCTCACAAACCTAACCTCCCCTTGGGTCTCCGTAAACCCAAACGTGGACGTACACCTAACTTTTCGAGTGACGATGTGTCTGACATGGAGGGGACCCCCGGCGCCTCCCCCCTTGGGGACTCGCCGGCGGCCCCCTCCCTTGCCAAGACAGGTAGATCTCACTCTTTACCCTCTGCATCTCAAAATGCAGATTTTTTAGACAAAATGAGAATATCACTACACACTCACCAACAACAAATGTCCCAAAATCCAAAACCCAAGCGAACCACACGCTAATATCACCTTCTGCCAATATCATTAATTTATCTTCTCATACACTTACATGCCATGAAATTTCTGTCCTTGAGAAAGGACTCACCTTTTGCCCAGTATCACAGCTTGATAAATTTACTGCTATTAAAGATATACATCTATTTATTCGCAAATTATTACTACACAGCATGTACACTCCCAATCCTTTTTCTGACACAGCTTTACACACTGCCACAGAAACCACTGCCCTCCAGCAGCTCATTGAGCTTCTCGAGGAAAACAATCCCCCAGATCTGATTGACACTATTGATTTAGAAAACCTTCTTGACAATCTTGAGGATGATATATCCACCCATCCTCAACACTCCTTTCATCCCGTCTCTCTCAAGAAAAAATCTAGTTTTTTTCCCTCACCCAGCACTAACCCACGTGCCGCACTTTTTTTTACAATCAGTGACCAACGAAATACGTCACCTAAAAACTTCCCCGGCCCACTCAAAAATTAAAAACTTCACATACAACCAACACCTGGCCCTACAAAATCTTAAATCAAATCAGTCCATAGTGATCAAACCGGCGGACAAAGGCGGAAATATTGTTGTCCTAGATAGACAAGACTATGTTGAGATGTGTCTCAATATACTACGTAACCGCGAGTGGTATGCCATTATCCCTAGCACATTAATTCAATCGTTTCAACAAGAACTGTATACACTTGTTGATGACGCCTCTAGACAGGGCATCATCGACAAGCCTACTACAGAATATATCAGGACCAAAATTTCCTAGAGAAGCAACATTTTATGCACTACCCAAGGTGCATAAAAACCTGCCCAGACCACCAGGCAGACCCATCGTCTCCGGACGCGGCTGCCTCACTGACAACCTCAGTCGTTACATAGACAAATTACTTCAGCCTATGGTACAGGCCTTACCCTCATACATACGCGATACCACACACTTACTTCAAGGTCTTTCGGACCTCCATGTCGATGCCGACACTGTCCTGGTCGCCATCGACGTGGAGGCCCTCTACAGCTCTATACCTCACTCTTTAGGGCTTGCAGCCATCCAACACATTTTATCCACCACTAACCTATATCCTCGTGATTTGTCTCTATTCATCATTAGAGCACTCAAATTTATCCTAACTCATAATTTTTTTTCTTTTAATGGGTCCCACTACCCCCAGGTGCAAGGAGTCGCCATGGGCACTTGTTGCGCACCGTCGTACGCCAATTTGTACCTGGGGGAGTGGGAACGAAAATTGTTCCGAGATGATGCTGCTAGCATCTATACCAAACATATAGCCTCTTTTCGTCGCTATATTGACGATATTCTAATTCTATGGCAGGGCACAATCGATACACTACAGCAATTTCTTCTCTTTCTCAATACATCCAACCTTCTCAATTTAAAATTTACAATGACTTTTAGTCATAGTTCCATTTCCTTACTTGATCTAACGCTTACCAAGGACGAATATGGACACCTACAGAGCCACCTGTTCCGAAAACCTACAGCCGGCAACACTATTTTGGCTGCTTCCAGCTTTCACCCACAGCCTTTACTTAAATCTATTCCTTTTGCTCAATACCTCCGTGCCCGACGCAATTGCTCGACGGATACCTCCTTTGAACACAAGGCCGTTTTACGTAATAGATTACGAGCACGTGGCTATAAAAACAGCGTCTTAAAAGACGCATACAAAAAAGCGAAATCCAAATCACGTTCTGGGCTTGGGCTCCGGCCCAAGTCCTGTATAGGACCTTGTAACCACCTGAAGCTACGTCAGCAAGCTTTCCACATTTGTGGCCATCCTTACCCTGTTTTTATAACCTTCACCTTATGCAAACTTCTTATACCACTCCCAGTGGTTACCCCTGTGGCAATTGTTATTACTGGCATTACATGTGAGTACCCGTCTGTACACCTTCTATATACTATACTGGCTTTCTATGGCAATGGTACAAAATGACTGTACTCTATGTTATAATTAATATGTACTAATTTTTTGATTCTCACATATATCTAGATGTGAATCAAAAGGATATCTAGTTGCCTTGACAAAGGACCAAAGTCCGAAACATGTTGGCATCATCCTTATCATACATGTATCAAGCAAGTTTTCATGATTGTCACAACATTTTTTGTATGTTCATGCTGTTGACATGTTAAAAACTGTATACACCTACTTATTTTTGTATGTAAACATACTGAATCTATTCCAGCATTTATATATTTGCACATATTTTTTCCTTTGAATAAATATATTTACCTTATCAAAAGCATACACTTTCTCAGTGTCTATCCTTACCCTAAGCATCCCCCAGGGGTATTGGCCAGTGTTCATGCACACTTTAGCCTACTGAAAAATATTATATTCATTTTGGGATGCGATAGACCAATTGTATTTCTACCTAATCTGCCCAATATATCCTTTTTCTAAGATGGGTGTTCTTGAATGCTTTTGATTTTTGCAAATGGCACAGTTGACATGCGGTTAAACTTGGATGTCAGGTCATCGCTTCTCGGTTACCACAGCAAAGAGCCAAAGCCGATCTGGCTCTGTTCGGATCTGCGGTCAGCCGGCGGAAACGCCGGCTGGTCACACGGGTCTCCTAATGGGACAGGAGAGGCCGAGAAAGCCGATGGGGGGGGGGGGTGGTTGCATCCAGCAGCTAGTTGGTCTCTAGGATTGCTTTCACAAGGCATTATGAGGATATAACCACTTGAAGTCCAGCGACATATGGGTACGTCATTGCTCGGCAAATGTGGTTATAAAATTAAACACAAAGCAGTGACTGTGAGGTTCAGTTGTACAATATTAAAACTGGAGAAGACATGTCACATTTCAAAGCTCATGTAAAGCGCTATTTTCTACACAATCTACACTATGCAGGGCTATTTCTAAAGGAGCACAACCCCTTCCTTCCATTCCCATGCAAATTATTAAGACATTGTCAGATACTTCGTTCCCAGCCAATAACCACAGCATGGAAAATGACATAAAAAGGTTCAAAATACCGTAGTTTGTCCACAAGGACACCTCGGGACTGTTCAAACTGTAGCCCGCCAGTGAGCGAAGGGACTCTAGCTGACAACCGATTTCCCTTGTACACCGCGACTACATGCATTTTAAAATGTCCACTTGAAGCACAATTGGATAAGTTCAAATTAGAGAAGAAATAATGTCCATGAACCACACAGAATCCCCAACTGCATCGGATGTGGACTGCAATGAAATGTGATGTCCACAAACTAAGATATCATTGATGGACGTATAGTAGGTATTGCTAGTTTGCTGCTTAGTTACACCTACCAACTGTGATACGCCAGGGTACAGTTTTTTTTCCCAGATCAGAGTGTCTATACAGACCAGAGAGCAACTATTAAAAAGGCATCTTAGGAGAGCCAACAAAAGTAAATCAGTGGCCTGCTAAACATTGATCTAAGGTCTGGTTTAAGGTCTGCTTTAGTCATTTAGAGAGTGTTGGAAAGGACAACAGGTGGGCTTTGGAAATATTGTTATACAATTATTATTTTTTTTTTAATTGTTAGGAATGCTCTGCAAGGTAAGAACACAAGGTAGGTTTGTTTGGTCAGATAGGATGGTGGCCTACGTATATACCGCATATAAGTATCTGCATTCTAGTGTAGATTTACTGCACCTGAGAAAACTGCCAATGTAAACAATGAGTACATACTTCTGCCACACACCAAGGTCCCTCTGAATCTGGTGAACTCTGCCTAATAATGCCTGAATTGAATGAAGTTAGAAACAACCCTATGGCCTATGTCAGTGACCAGGGCCGGACTGGGAATCAAAACCAGCCCTGGAAATAATTTCATACCAGCCCCAGCGACATAGCGTGGGTTGTCAGCACCCAAGGTAAGTCAAGTAATTTGTACCCCTGAACGGCTGACATTTAGCGCTCCCTGAGTCTCTTCCACTCATACAGTATTAAAGCCCTTGTGGTACATTTTAGGGTCTCTCTCTCTCGAATTGTATATGTGTAAAAAACAAGATCATACTCGGAGGCACACCCTAAAAATGCATTTACATTCAAGATGGTGCTGATAACACCAAAACAGCGTACACATACAATATGGGGATTTGGTCACACTATATGGCAGCCCACTTACTGCATCAAAGTACCCCTTAATTAGTGGGTCCTACACTGGTAAAAGAATGAAAGATCCTGCGTCTCAACCATTGGAGATACACTCCTCTTTATGGGAGAATTCCACCCCCCCCCCCCCCCCCATTACCTCTTATTAGTGTCCACAAGTTTATAGGAGGAGTCCCTTCAGTTCTCCCATAAAGAGGAGTGTATCTCCAATGGTTGAGACGCAGGATCTTTCATTCTTTTACCAGTGTAGGACCCACTAATTAAGGGGTACTTTGACGCAGTAAGTGGGCTGCCATATAGTGTGACCAAATCCCCATATTTTTTTAATATATTTAGGTGTTTTTAAATAGCCTTGCAGGATTTAAATGTAATTTTTGTATATGTGTAAGACACACTACAGGAGAGGGTCAGAGACTGCAGACATGGTACAGGAGAGGGTCAGAGACTGCAGACATACTACAGGAGAGGGTCAGAGACTGCAGACATACTACAGGAGAGGGTCAGAGACTGCAGACATACTACAGGAGAAGGTCAGAGACTGCAGACATACTACAGGAGATGGTCAGAGACTGCAGACATGATACAGGAGAGGGTCAGAGACTGCAGACCAATACAGGAGAGGGTCAGAGACTGCAGACCAATACAGGAGAGGGTCAGAGACTGCAGACATAATACAGGAGAGGGTCAGAGAATGGATGTATGGCTGAACTCAGTGTAAAAGCGTATAGTAGGGCTGCGCCACTCTACTTAAAGCAGCTCTTCAAGATCAAGTTAGTAATCCTCTTTTTAAAGTACAACCAGTGCCAGAAGACAGCAACACATCCAATTTCCAAAATTCAAATATGGTCTTACAGTGATCTGGTCAGGATTAGTGGAGGACAGTAAACAGTTAATGAGTCTGTGAAGCTTCTAGCCTGAATCAGCAATAAATCATCCAAAAAACATCAAACTGCAGCGCACACAGAGCTCTGGCTAAATAGCTGAGCTGAAATGGTTAACAGTCAATCATGTGTGACCCTCTCTGGACACAGAATGCCAACAGGCTGCAGCATCTCCCAGAGATCTTATCAGCAGGTTAGGAAGCTAAAAAAAGAAAGAAAGAATACAGAGCCAGACAAGAGGGAGAGGAGGCTGATCAGTAACCTGCACACTGACGAAAAGCCATAGATTTCTGGATAACACCGGCCGGCCAGCATTACATATGACATTGCTCTGTGTGCTGCAGGATTAGTTTTGCTGTGGTCATACCATCCTCTATCTCCTCGGCTTCAGCCTTCAGGTACTGTGTATCTCTTTCCCGACGCCCCCATTCATCCCAGATCCAGCATGTGTACATTTAAATGTGGCAGGCTGCAGGGGGGAGGGGTTACACTGTCTGCTGCATGATGGGTTACTTGCTCCTCCGACCCTCTCTGCTACACATTTCTTCAGCCAGCCCCTCCTCCTGTTCACTGCACAGCCGCGCTTCTCTCTCAGCTGTTCTTTAAAAAAAAAAAAAAAGTTACAGAGCTCCTAGCTGACAGCGGCCTCAGAGCAGGCCAGCCTACCGGGAAATTTCCCGCTATCCCGGTAGGCCAGTCCGGCCCTGTCAGTGACCACAGTGACATTACTTCAAATGGGTTTTGCATTACCATACAAGTCTATAGGAATGCAAAACCCACTTGAAGCAGGTCAAGTAACGTTCAAATAAGGTCAAATGCAACCATTAATGAATTCTGAAAGCTCTCAGAGCAACTTCAAGTGTAACGTTAGTCACAAAAATAAGTCCTGCTAGATCACTTCAGGCTAGCCCCTTTTGCCGGTCTAGCTATGCAAAACATTAATAATACTGTTTCCCACTTCCAGGCCAAGGACGTCATATGACGTCCTAGACTTTCAGTGGGGATATCTGAATGACATCCTTTTCTGCCGGCGATTCTGTGCACTGTAAGAATGATCATAGCGGCAGTTCAGCCGCTTGATCGTTCTTACAGGCAAAGGGAAGGGACAACCCCACACCCCCACTTTTTTTTTTTAGGGTAACAAACACTTTAAGCCTCAGTGCATCTTCAGCCCATACACCACCTTTAATTACTAGGATGCTGTCAAGTGCGTGGCATCACCCGTTACTAGGATGCTGTTCGCTGTGCAGCTGACAGCATCCTAGCAACCAAGGATGCTGTGCTCCCAAAAGTGCCCTAGCTGCCAGCGACAGGGAAAGGTGAATGCAAACATGCCCTGCATTATAATTATACTACAAAGTGGCTCCAATTTGGCCATTCTCCCAGTATTTGTATGGCAACTTACAGCTGGGTCTTAATTACCCCCAGTTTCCTTATCTACAAACAGGTGGTAATACTTTTTGAATTTGTCACAGCTTTAAAAACACATTGTTAAAGTGGTGCAGGTAAGAAATCCTTGAATCTTTAGCACATCCGAACTGTTAAAGGAACTGTTGCAAGGCTTTCATAAATAAGGCACAAATACTTTAATAAATCACTGTGAGTGTTTCTTCAGCAATACATGCCTTCCTGCTAGCTATATTTATTTTATTTACTGCTAAAGTTCACTTTACCTTTGAGACCTTTGCTTCAGCGATGGCTTTCTTTAAAAAATAACTATAGGCCAAAACTTTTTTATTTATTTTTTATTTTGGATACAGGGAGGGTTGGAACTAGAAGTAAAATTTGCAAAAATATTAAAGCCATGGGTAAGCCCCCAAAAAAAAATAAAAAAATAAAAAAAAAAATATTCTTGGAAAAATGAAAAAAAAAAAAAAAATTGCAGCGTGGAATAATTTTACAAATGGAAAATCGTTTTGGTTACACTGGGAAGGTGAAAAGCAGTGTATATAAAATGTATTATGCTTGAAATAAAAGTACAGCTTATTCAGTAAATTTAAATTGTTAAATAGAACAAGGAGGACTGTATTTATTAACCGCATGCCGACCAGCTGCGCAGTTGTACTGCGGCAACATGGCTCGGCTGCGCGAATTGCCGTCATGTTATGTCGGTAACAGACGGCCACTAGGGGGCGCGTTCGTGTTGCCAGAGGTGCGCCCACAGAGCTGATGTGAGTGCCCAGCAGTCAATATAACCGCCGGGCTCCCGCGATCGCTCGGGGCACAACGAGAACCGGGATCTGTGTGTGTAAACACAGTTTCCGATGCTCTGAGGGGAGAGCAGACAGATCGTCTGTTCATACAGAGTATGAACAGACGATCTGTCATCTCCCCTGCACAGTCCCTTCCCCCTTCAGTTAGAACACGTACTAGGACACACTTAACCCCTTCACTGCCCCTAGTGGTTAACCCCTTCACTGCCAGTAACATTTTTACAGTAATCAATGCAATTTTATAGCATTGATCGCTATAAAAATGGCAATGGTCCCAAAAATGTGTCAAAATTGTCCGATGTGTCTGCCATGTCGTTGCAGTCCCGATAAAAATCACAGATCGCCGTCACTACTAGTAAAAAAAAAAAAAAAAAAAAAAAAATTTAAAAAAATGAATAATAAAAAAAGCCTCAAAACTATCCCCTAACTTTTGCGCAACAAAAATATGTTCAAGAATACGTATCAGCATAAACTGAGGAAAAAAAAATTGTTTTATATATTTTTCCATTTGCATTTTCAGTTATTGATAATACTGATCCATAAGCATCTATTGCTCTTGCGAAAGCCAGATGAATGTTCTCCTGATTTTCAGGTGTAATTTTATCTATAAATGAAGGGATTGTGTACATGGTTTGTGAGGCCGTGGTTTGTAACACTTCCTTACTAAGATGCTGCTGGTGAAGAAACATTATGATGATCCAGCAGCAGCAGAAAGTGTTTCTGGAATGATAGTGAAAAGCTACTTACACTTTCATTCTGGTCCTAATTGTTTTATTCCATATTATTATTGTCTTTAGAGCACCTCTGGCATGCCATGCATGACAACCTTGTAGCATTTGGATAATAATATTTCTTCTCACAATATTTGCTAATTGCAGCTTTGCTCTCAGCAGAAATCGCACTGTGGAAATGTTTCCAAACTCTAGATGTTTGTCTCACCATTTTACTAAGAAGAGGAAAAGAAAAAAAAACAATTTACTAAGAGCCGGTTTACACAGGGGCAACTCGGGATCCGACTTCAGGTCACTCCAAGTCACGCTGTTGAGAAAATCAATGTAAGTTAATGGAGCCGTCTTAATGTACACTACAGCGGTCGTTCCGACTTAAAAAAAAAAAAAAAAAAAAAGGTTCCTGTACGACTTCAATCCAACTTCTAGGCGACTTGTACCCATTGATTTCAATGGATGTCGCCTCCAAGTTGGATCTCCATCTATATTGAAGCGACAATGTCGCCTCTCACAGAATAATCAGCTCTCGAGGGGGAACTCCATGCCAAATTTTAAATAAAAAACCGGCATGGGCTCCCACTCCAAGAGCATACCAGGCCCTTAGGTCTGGTATGGATTTTAAGGGGAACCCCCTACGCTGAAAAAACGGCGTGGGGGTCCCCCAAAATCCATACCAGACCCTTATCCGAGCACGTAGCCCGGCCGGTCAGGAAAGGGAATGGGGATGAGCGAGCGCCCCCCCCTCCTGAACCGTACCAGCCCGCATGCCCTCAACATGGGAGGTGGGTGCTTTGGGGAAGGGAAGCGTCATGTCAACATCGGAGGAAGCGCGAAGAGGGAAGAAGGACGGAGGAGACCGGGCTCCTTCGCTAGTAAAAGAGCTGGAAGTAGATAGCGGAGGAGCCCGGAAGAAAAACCGGAGAGGGGGAGAAGAGGCCAAAGAGCGCGAAGTAGTCGGAAGAGACCACCGAAGTCGGAAGAAGACCACCGGAGCTGCCTAATAAATTACTTTAAAAACCTGTGTAGTGCGTTTTTTTTTATTGACTCTTTTCCCCGGGTGAATATGTAGGGGTACGATGTACCCCATACTCATTCACATAGGGTGGGGGCCGGGATCTGAGGGCCCCCTTATTAAAGGGGGCTCCTGAATTCCGATAAGCCCCCCGCCCGCAGACGCCGACAACCAATGGTCAGGGTAGTCAGGAAGAGGCCCTTGTCCTCATCAACATGGGGGCAAGGTGCTTTGGGGTGGGGGGGCCACAGGGTGCCCCCTTTCCCAAAGCACCCATTCCCCCCCATGTTGAGGGCATGCGGCCTGGCACGGTTCAGGAGGGGGGCACTCGCTCGTCCCCACCCCTTTCCTGACCGGCCGGGCTGCGTGCTCGGATAAGGGTCTGGTATGGATTTTGGGGGGGACCCCCACGCCGTTTTTTTCGCGTAGAGGGTTCCCCTTAAAAACCATACCAGACCAAAGGGCTTGGTATGCTCTTGGAGGGGGAACTCATATCGTTTTTTAATTTAAAATCTGGCGTGGAGGAGTTCCCCCTCGAGAGCTGATTATTCCGCGATTGGCCATGGCCAAGGTCGCCTGGCCTGGAGCGACTTAAAATCGTGTTGCAAGTCGCCCCAAGTCGTGTTGAAGTCGCTCCAAGTGGCGCTGTTATTCATACTCAAGTCGTGTCCACGTTGCCTCAAAAAGTCGCGCTGGAAGTCGTGTTGTCCCTGTGTGAACCGGCTCTAACCAGACTATAGGTAAACATTATACTGTGATGGTGGAGAACATTAATAGAAATCATTTAAGGGTTAGAAAGATAAACTAATTTGTCAGACAAATTAATTGCCATCGCTATCCTGGCAGCCATGGGGACTTTTTAAAGGTTAGTCTGAGCCAGAGCGTATATAAAATTATAGACTCAAAACTTTTAGTTTCACGTTCAATGATAATGGTAAACGTGGCAAATAGAGTGGGTTAATCTCCCCAACGGGGACACAGCCATCAATAAAAACCAGATAGGTGTTCTAATCCCTCTCCACTCTATCCAAAACAAAAAAATGGGTTTGTCTTTAGTTATACTTTAAAGAGGAAGTAAACCCTAGTGTGTTTACTTCCTCTTTGTTTCCCTGCAAAGGTAAAGCATAATGGGCTACTATGCATCGCATAGTAGCCCATTATGTGTGACTTACATGACACAGGAGCCAGCGATGTCACCGCTGTCCCTCTTCCACGAAGCGTCCATCTTCCTTCCGGGTATCGGAAGACATGACGGCATGTTAGCCTTTACTGACGGCATGCTCAGTGCACTTGCGTCGTTGTCAACGGCGCGCATGTGCCGCAGAAATCGGTGCCCCTTTTTAGGCAAATAGCTCCTTAACCGTGTAGGCTTACCTGTAGGTTAAAGTGGTATGTAAAAGGTTTACAACCACTTTAAAGAGGTTGTAAACCCTTACCCATACCTAGTGAAGTGACTGCAGCCTTCTCTTTTCAACATCTGTTCAAAGTTCTGAGGAAAGAGGCAGCACACAAAAGTGACACTTCATGCTCTTAATTGAGACAAATACACACTATAGAGGGATATGCTTTGTTCATATTTCATGTCTGGGGTTTAAAACCACTTGAAATGCAATGGCAAGTTTTGCTCTCAACAAAATGGTCCTTAACATTCTGAAGTCCGTCAGAAAAATTAAGTATCAGTGATAACTGGCTAATGAAAAGCAGCTCATTGGCTGAGGTTACGACATTTTGCATGACACTTCTTACCAATTACGAACCAATGGCACTGTGGGGAAATTATTGAAAACACCAAATATCCTACCAGTGTTACATTTCTATGGAATACCAATGTTTCATATAGCGAGTTAGTGCCAATCTTACTACACAGGACTGCATTTTCCATTCACCTCAACCTTGCATACTTTGCCTTGACATATATGTTCATTCAGATGCAGTAATTCCTCAGCCTAATCATTTATATTTGTAACAAAAAAGAAACCCTTTCAAACTCGGAAGCATTTGCCAAATATAATCCTCTTAAAACAACGTTCTCATTTCCTTATGCTTCACAGATTTCAACTGTATATTCCAAAATGTGCTAACAATGAGATGGTTCAATGTGTGCTCTTGTGTATTTCTTGGAAGTTTCTTTTTTCTAAAACCAAAAACCCAAAACCTGTGTTGCCTGGCAACCTGTCCTTTACACTTTCTTCTGCTGAAGAGTTTATTCTTTCTTATTTTTGGTAATCAGGCTCAGTGGAGTGAAAAGCAACTTACAGAAAGTTGTAAAAGAAAACAAAATTCCATGACAACACATTAAACTGGTATATAAATCAGCAAAATGAAATAAATGAGACGGGATAAAAAACAAAACAAGCAAAAAAAAAAAAAAAAAATTTCAATCAGAGATTGTTCAGTTTGTATGGGGTAACAAAGGATGTCCTTCCAAAATTCTTCTTCGCCTGAAATCTCAGTGAGGGCTAGGTCTGCCAAATTTATAGGGATATTTCCAGGCAGCACCACTCGGCTCAAATTTCAGTGACTTACACTAGGGTCCCGAAGCCTGAACGGCTCTCGATGGAAAGGCAATCAACTCCTTTGAACACCAAAGACTTTCTTCTTGGATGCAACTCTAAACTTAGGCCAGCCATCCTATCCCCTACTCTCTCCCACTCGGTGGATCTTTGCTCCAAGGTCTACTCACAGCACACCCTGACTTCACAAATGAAGCCATTAACCCATTTGTTCCATAATGCTGATTTCTCACCAGGGATGAACATTAAAGCGTTCCAATGGTGGACGGATAAAGGCCTCTACAGGATCGGTCACTCTCTCCCAGGGGTGCCCTCCTACCCTACCACATTGTAAGAAGAAATTGGATATGCTGGATTCAGATTTAGATTCTCCCAAATTTCCCATTTCCTTCACACACTTTGGTCCAATAAAAAAGGAACTCCCCACAATCACTCCCTACGAACAGTGGTTTTATAACATGGAAGCTCAGAGGGGGGAATCTCCTTGATCTATACAGCATTGATGGCGGACTCGGACAAGCCTTCCTATGCGCAGGCTTGGGAGGATGAGACTAGCAGCTCTTGTACTGTTCAGTACTGGTTTTACGCATCCAAACGAGCATACAAAGGTATTCTCAACATCTCCCTTATTGAGGCTAGTCTCAAAGTTTTGACTAGGTGGTATTATGTCCCCGCTAGACTGGCGGTAATCCTCCCGGGATCATCTCCATTATGCTACAGAGGATGTGAGCTGGAGGGTACGATGATCCACGCATGGTGGTCATGCCCTCGCATTAGATCTTTCTGGCAGAAAGTATTCCGTACCATCAGCACAATCACTGGGGTAACAGTGTCCCCTGACCCTAACATTGCACTATTAAATAGATGTATTCCAGCTCTAGCTAAATTATCGCAAGCTCTGGTCTACTTCATTTTATTGGGAGCCAAAATTACCATTGCCAAAGCCTGGAAACAACCCACAGTCTCCTTTAGGGGGTTCAGGAGAAAAGTCTCCTGGGATCATGGCACAGGAACAAATAGTTGCGAAACTTAATGGCAAAATAGTAAAGTTTACCAAAACTTGGGAACCTTGGGCAATGTACTGTAATATTTTGATTCTTCCCGGAGTACCACAGGGACCAATGAAAGCACTTACTCAATGTTGACTCTTACCCTTTCCTTCTCCTCACCCTTTTTCACACCTTTTTCCTTCCCCCTAACTGGGACACTCTGCTCCCACTCATTTTTTAAGATATGCCATATCCATTGTTTTCTTTGTCGCAGAAATGGCAATAAGTTGTGGATGGGTTATCAGGGTTTAGTCCTCCTGGAATCCCCTCCAAGAACAATTTAATTTCCTTCAAACTCACTCTTAATTGGGTGGGCGGAAGCTCATCAGAAGGTGCGTAGAACCACCTAGGAAGAGGTTGGTCATGGGCACCCTAGGGGTGACACGCGCTTCCACAGTGTGATCCCAGAGAAGTGGGACATGTGCAGCCCCTGGGGAGGACCCGTGACCATCCATCAGTTGATACTCATACTTCCCCCGGTTAGTGTTCCATATACAGGGTGGTTTTAGATTAGGAGCCGCTAGTGGTTGGGGTATTCCTTTGAATCAGATCTAGTCAATAGAGATCCATACTAGACCACCCGGATAGTCCTGTCCTGTTCACCCAAAGAATTCACGTAGTGCCTTTCAGTTGGGTTACAGATTATCCACTTCTCTCATTTTATATACCCGATTTCACATACACACTGCTATGCTCAACTATTTTTGTTTTGTATTAAAAATTGCTAATATAAATATGTTTAAAATGAAAAACAAAAAAAACATGGATTCGTTAGGACGACATTGGAAGAGAGGATAGCTGGTCTTTGTGACCCTCAGTCAGACTTTTTTGCAGACTGTATTTAAAATTACAATCCCTCAATGTCCTGGTAAAAGGTGGTCTCCAGACAGGAAGTGCGGGAAAATCTCTACTTCAAGGATATTGCAATAAACAAAACACAAGTATATTTGGAACAGAGACACACTAAACAGAGAAAAACAAGGCCACACCATAATCCCCCCTCCACCAAATGTTTTAGACCAGTTACCAAGCAAGGTCCATAAAGACATGGATGAAAGAGTTTGGGGTGGAGGAAACTTGACCGGCCTGCACAGAGACCTCAACCTGATAGAATACCTTTGGGATGAATTAGAGTGGAGGAGACTGCAAGCCAGGCATTCTCATCCAACGTCAGTGCCTGACCTCACAAATGCGCTTCTAGAAGAATGGTCAAACATTCCCATAGACACTCCTAAATCTTGTGGACAGCCTTCCCAGAAGAGTTGAAGGTGTTATAGCTGCAAGGGGTGGGCCAACTTAAAATGTAACCTTTGGACTAAAACTGGGATGCCATTAAAGTTCATGTGCGTGTAAAGGCAGGCATCCCAATACTTTTGGTAATATAGTATACAAGATTGGAGTTTTGTTTGACTAGATTTAAAGGACCACACTTCACAGAGGAGCTTTGGAGGAGGCAGTGTGACCCCCACGTACATTTGCAAATGTACCACTTTTTTTTTTTAAGCCAATTGCTGCGGTGGATTTTGTTTTTCTGACTAGCTGGTATGAGTGGAAGAAATTATCTGCATCGTGTTTGCTCTGTGAAAAGCCCCTACCATGTGCACCTTATTAAAAAAAGCTTGTTAAAAATTTGAGAAGAGCGATTGACATTTTTGTTTTGCAACAAATGAAAGGTTTTCTTTAAACCAGTCATAAGACAAATTTAGAGGCTTCTGCTGTGCATTTCCTTCTAAACATTTTAGTTACCTAGCTGTCTTACTCATGTTCTTGCTTCAATACTTTGATTCACTGACTGGAACAAGAATCCAGATAATGGTGACCAATTTGGACCAATTAGGTTTTTTTCATTTCGGCCCATGTGTATGGCAGCAGGTCTGACAGAAGCCAGCCGTTTGGGCAGCTTCTGTCAGACAAGCATGCTGGAAAACCAGGGGCTGTTAGTACAGCGGCTCCAACAGTTTTTTTTTTTTTTTTTCAATAAACATGCTGGGTTGAACGGGGGAAAAGACTTAGCGTGTACCAGGCTTTAGTTTCCGTGTCAAGCATGTGTAATTGCTGGAGCTAAACAAACCAGAATTTTTTATTTTTTTTACCTACACGTATCTGATGTCTATCTGCGCAGATCTACAAAAGTTTTGGATTAAAGGAGAAGTTCACATTTAAAGAAAAAAATAAATCCACATTTTTTTTTTTTTTTTAACTAGGAGACTGTAAAGCATTGCACTCACGATCAGCAGATCGCTGGTGGAATGCAGGACTCCTGCAGACTGTGTAAGCTGTCTGCTCATACGCCATACGAGCAGGCAGTCACAAACTGACCGGAAGCATCGATATGCTACCTAGGGAGCTCAACAGCGCCCTGGTAGTTTGAGAACTACCATTCAACAGCTGCAAAGGCTGTCAGTACTTCTAGTTTTCCCATTCACAGAACTCTGAATGAATGACATGGCCAGGCGGGCAGACACACTGTTTTTAACCACTTGACCAGCCGCCGCAATTATACTGCAACAGGGCAGCTCTTTTGAGCAAATACGGCGATTTGTGTAATAGATACAGCGGGCACGTGCGCCTTCGATGCCTGCTGGCCACCCGTGATCACTCCACAGAGAGGAAAAAGTTGTAAACAAAGCAGATCCCCGCACTACAGTGTAACCATCTGTTCCTAGTGATTAGGAACAGCGATCTTTCTACTCCCAGTGAGTCCACCCCCCCCCCCCCCCCCCCCCCCCCCCTCCACAGATAGACAAACCTTCCTAGGACAGGCTTAACACTTTGATTGACCCTGGTGTTAACCCCTTTCCTGTCAGTGTCATTTATACAGTAATCAGTGCATTTTTATAGCACTGATCACTGTATAAAGGTCACTGGTCCCAAAAAAATGTCAAAAGTGTCCGATCTGTCAGCCGCGATGTCGCAGTACTGGGGAAGAAATTTTTTTTAAAAAAATAATAATAATAATAATAATAATAAAAAAAACTGCTGATCACCGCCATTACTAATAAAAAATAAAAATGCCCCAGGACATAAGATAATACGTATAGTTGGGGCAACTCCAGGGGCAATAAGTGTCTAAACGGATATATTTTTATTTTATTTTATTTTTTTATTTTCTTTTGTTTATGTTTCCGTTTGTTGTTAAGCCATGTTTTTCGTAATGAAGTCCAAATCACAGATGGGGTGTGTTTAGCCAAAATTGGTTGAAATTATCTGATCACTCTAGGAATATTAAGCAAAGTAACACTGTGGTTGGCATAATGTTCTCTTATTGTTTTGCGAGCCGTGTTGGCTAAGACATGTACCCTTAATGGGCATCTTCAAAAATGTTTATTGTACATTCTATATGTTCAAACCAATAAAAAACCTTTGGAAAAAAAATAAATAAAAATGCCATAAATCTATCCCCTATTTTGTAGACGCTTCAACTTTAGGGCAAATCAATCAATATACGCTTATTGCGATTTGTTTTACCAAAAATATGTAGAAGAATACATATTGGCATAAACTGATGAAGAAATTTGTTTTTTTTAGATAATTATTATAGCAAAAAGTTAAAAAAAAAAAAAAAAAAAAAACACAACACGCAATTGTCAATTAAAGCGTCGCCGCGCCGTAGTACAAAAAAAATGGCCTGGTCTTTAAAGGGGTTAAAACTTCTGGGGCTGAAGTGGTTAAATACCACAGTGAGATCAGGAAGAAGACCTCAGGCTCGGGTCACTACAGGGAGACACTGCAGCAGTTGGAACATGTTAAAAACTGGGT
This sequence comes from Lithobates sylvaticus, assembly GCA_028564925.1. NCBI lineage: Eukaryota > Metazoa > Chordata > Amphibia > Anura > Ranidae > Lithobates > Lithobates sylvaticus. The sequence continues at coordinate 81,865,237 of CM053028.1, forward strand.
AGAACATGCAACTCTTTTCAAAGGTGAACTTATCCTTTAAACCTTTCTACAATCTGCATGATATCATTTGGATCAAGTCACTGTCTGCTTATTCTACCGAGACTGCAAGTTGCATCTATCTTGCCACAACTGGATCAGCTATCACAGTTCAGTGCTTAGATTGCAGGGGCAATGGAGGGCAATGAGGGAGCAACATTTAAAGGCCGGTTTATATTTTTTTCTACTTTAAAGCAGAGTTCCACAAAAAAATTGAACTTATGCAGTCAGGATTCCTCCCGGACTGTCTAATACAGGTATTTGCTCACACTTCCGGCAAAATATTGCCGCAGTATCTGCAGCGATCTACGCCATGTCCGGCCCCTCCCTAGCCCCCCCGCCACTGTCTTTGAGACAAACAAGTCCCAGAAGACAGTAGGGACTACTAAGAATGTGCAGCGTGACTCGCGCATGCACAGTAGGGAACCAGACTGTGAAGCCGCAAGGCATCTCTTCGCAATTCCCTTACTAGCAATGCCGGCACCTCCACCCAGTGCTGAGGGACATGTCAGCCTCGGGGGAGGACATCGCGGGTGCCCTGGACAAAGCAAGTGTCCTTATTTTACAAAAGTCAGCAGCTGCCGTATTTGTAGCTGCTGACTTAATTGTTTTCAGGTGGAACTCCGCTTTAATGTCAATCTCCAGCCAATATGTTCATTTTTAGTGTGGAGTAGAAACATTTTTTTCTCAAGATTTTACCACGGTCTGTTTCCACTGGATATACATTAATTGTCACTATGGGGTTGATTTACTAAAACTGTAGAGTGCAAAATCTGCTGCAGCTCTGAAAAGAAACTAATCAGCTTCCAGTTTTTTTTTTTTGTCGAAACTTAATTGGACAAGCTGAAGTTAAAAGCCGATTGGCTAACATGCACTCTTTAGTTTTAGTAAATCAATCCTTTTGTCTCGGAGGTAACAGTCGCCAGTACAGAAAGTGATAAGAAACCTAAAATGTTACTGTTAAAAAGGAAAGTGTAGGGGGGGTGATCCTTCTATCAAAAGAATAGAAATCATTTTGGTGGTACACTTTAAGGGTTTGTTTATTGTTAGACTTGGTGTCAGTTGGGTAGGTTGGGGAGGGGGACTGTGTAGTGTCCTTCAGAGAAAGTGAGCATCTAAGGTCCATAGCATGTACTCTATCGTGATATCACCTAGGGCTGCAACTATTTTTTTTCATAATCGATTAGCTGGCCGATTATTGTTTTGATTAATCGGCTAATAACCTTAAAAAAAAAAAAAAGTGTGGTTTAAAATTTAGTTAATATGTAAAGTTTTTTAAAAAAAAAAAGGCAATTTATTCTTTAATATCTCTATGATAAATAACCAACTATATGGTTGGGGAGCAAAATCTCTAATGCACTCTGAGAACAGACAGAAGAGATATATACTGTATATACTATTAGAGGAGATATACTGTATATATATATATATATATATATATATATATATATATATATATATATATATATATATATATACACACATATATACACATACATACATACATACTATTGGAGGATATATGCTGTATATACTATTAAAAGGGTGAATCTGGTAAATATCATCAGACTCAGATCACATTTTTTTATTTCAAAAAACAAAGTCTTCCTTCAAAAAACTAAATTTATTTTAAAAACGTTCGGTCGATTTTCTAATCGTTAGTGGGGTCAAAACATTCATTTTCAACCACAGTGATGGGAAAATTTGGAAATAGAAAACTTCTTGGTCAAAGAAATTTTCAGACAGACAGTGTATGTGGTTTTGGTTTGTGACATTCATTTTAAAAACAGAATGTTAAAAACCAAGTGAAAATTTTAAACATTCTTTCATTCAGCGAAACTACAAAGATTTTTTTGTCTGAATACTCTTATCTGAAAATGGATCCATGTGGCCAGCATAAGGCTCGGTACACACCTATGCAGTTTGCTTTTGATCTGTTAATGCAGTGCTTTTTTCTGTGCGTTTTGATTTTTGCGCACGTGATTTTGCT